>JAGVVM010009248.1:0-14718 GCA_019149425.1 Psidium friedrichsthalianum
AAAAGAGAGAGAGGGAGGGAGCTCCCGAGAGCCTCCACGGCCAAAGCTTAGGCGCTTCACTAGAGTTGCCGACGCAAAACCAAGCTTCGACGCCGCCCTTCCAAGCATTTTGACGTCACAACGAAGCTCCAAAACCAAGCCGCATGTGATTTCATTGCCGAAAGAGGTGAGTTCCATGTTTAAGCTCAAGCTCGGTAATCCATGGCCAGGCTCCATTTACTCAACCGCTTCGCTTGAAACTTAACCCAATCTACTCCCATACTCACATTAACCACGAATCCCCGTGTCGGCTTCCTCGAACCCTCAGTCCCGTCATGAGCTACGTAGCTATTCCCGATATTCTCAAGCTTGTGCGATGGCCAGGTAAGTTCACTCGCACACCTTAGATGCTACTAGATGATTTTTATGGCCTTTTTAGCGTAGAAATTTTGAGATCGATGTTCGCCGAAATCTGTAATCTAATCGAGACTATTATTGATGTTAGGGAGGTTTTTTTACATCAGTTTGGTGATATCAGAGTCTAGGAATGTTAGATAGATAAGATAGGACCTGCTTGGTTGAAAAACAGTGACTTTTAAGTTCGTTTTTTGCATTTTCTAGCAAAGTCGTCAGAATTAGTACCGAAACAATGACACCGACGAGTCACTGTTCGTCTTCTCCAATGGAAGATTGACTAGTCAACCCTCATTGACTAGTCAACCGTCCACGTGTCTACGACGTGGCGCACACATGGTGTACACATAGGATTTTTAACACAATAAAGAAAAATAAAAAAAATATATCATAATCAAGTCTAAGTCGGGTGAAGGAGAAAATATTAGGTACCCACAGAGTATTGCTGACATGGTCCCCATTTCCACTGAGTTTTCAAACATGTGTCCCGAGCGAGACCCACCAGTCAGAAAAAATAAAAACCCTCTCATCTCTTCTCACAGTGACAGTTTCCGTCTCCCTTTCTCCCTCCCCACCCCCCCTCCAAAAAAAAAAGAAAGCCCACCTCCCACCTCTGTCATCCGCTCTATCTCTCTCTTCCTTGCCTATTTCCCGTCTACTTATCCCTCTTTCTTCTCCGACCTTGAGCACGAGCCTCCGCCATTTTCAACCGCCGCAAATCACAATTGGTTTCTCGTCGCCGATGATGGTTGGTAGCCATGGCCGCCAGATTCAAGCTCAAGCGACCATTGCCACAAGTCGAGCTCGAGCTCAAGTAGCCATGGTTGAGGATCCTTGCCAGTTTACGGCCATGGCCGCCAGGTGTCAAGCTTGTAGCTGCTCATCCGTGGCCAGCGAACCCAATTAAAGCTCGAGCTCGAGAGGCCATGGCAACTGCATGCTCGAGAACTCGAGTAGTCCTCCCTTGTCGGCCTTGCTGACCTAGCCGACTAGATCTGGTTCTACACCGACGACGGCCATGGATGAGCCTACACTGCTTATCAAAGCTGTGAGCCAGTGGTCCATGGCTGGCCACTGCCACCGCCATTGCCGCCACCACCACCATCTTCATTGGAAAGGTGTTCAGGTTAAAAAAAAAAAAAAGCAATGAAAGAGAGAGAGAAAGATAAAGAGAGGGAGGCCGTGATAGCCGTTGCCACCACCCTCTTGTCCGATTGTGATTTGCGGTAGCTGGAGAAGAAAGAGGGTGACACAGGCGAGGGGGTTTTGGTTAGAGAGAGACAAAGCGAACAAGAGAAGGGTGTTGGGGTTAGAGAGGGAGGGAGAGAGAGAGAGAGAGAGAGAGAGAGAGAGAGAGAGAGAGAGAGAGAGAGAGAGAGAGAGACGAAAACGGTCACCATGAGGAGAGATGAGAGGATTTTTATTTTTTATTTTTTTTACTATTAGGTCCCGCTCGGGCCATGTGTCGAAAATTGAGGGGAAATAGGGACCTCGTCAGCAATCCCTCATGGTACCTAATATTTTCGCCAAGTGAAGAAGAGGGGTCAAACGAGTCGGGTCGAGTCATTGACTCTGATCTGCCACGTGTCAACCATCGGTTAATCGGTTCAAAGTAGATCTAATGCTCCATGTGTCACGTTCTTAGGCCTTAAATCAGAAATTACACAGGAAATAGGGAAAATGGAATAAAAAATAAGAAAATTCAAAAATTCAATAATAAAAATTGTCAAAACTGCGTCGTTTTGAGAATTGATTTAAATCGCCTGGGTTTGGGTCAGGTCAATGGGCCTGGTCAACCAAGCCTGGTCCAAAAAATTAAATAAAATAATAATAATTCAGACACAGTTTAAAAAATCATAAAAAAAAATTTCTAAATAAAATTCTAGAAAAATAAAAAAAATTCAGAAAAATTCCTAAAAATTAGGAAAAATAGGAAAAGACCACATCTAACTAGTTTGACATATTTTCATGATTTTGGGTTCCCAAGCCTTGAAAAGTGATCGTTTTGCCTGTCTGGTCAATTTAACTCAAATTTTTTCAAACTACCCCTGAGCCTGATTAGTGTATTCAAAAAGCTCTTAAAGCTACTAGGCTTGTCATGTGGCCATTTGAGTGCTAATTAGATGCGATATATCCGTACATCTTAATTCCATGATTGCGCACTTTTGATTGCCGATTGTCTTTGATAAGATAGTCACTCCCCCACCTACATGAACTCTTTAGACATTAGAACTTACCTCACCCAAAAAATATATGCATGAAATCTATAAGTTAGAAAATCGCATAACTTAGATACCGAAAAGGCGTCGACTGAAAAATCAACGTAACTAAGTTCCCGAACCCACTTCTCTAGTTTTTGTAGAATCGAACAGTCTCTCCCAACCGCGCGGTAGGGTTCTCGATCTACCCTCCAAAAAAAGATTGGTGGTGACTCTGATAGCATGTACACTGATCACATGTCACCCGACTACACTAAGGTCGATCCCGTTTAAAAAAGTACTCCTTGATGCGATTTGGTATGGACTTGGGAGAGCCTACGCCTTCGATCGATCTCACATCCATCCTATCGAGCGAGCAAAATCCTATAAGCAATCTATTAGCTCTCTCGAGATTCCACGTCAAAAAGTGAAAATCTTCAAAGGGTCGCGACACTATTGCACTTTTGACAATTTAGTCCAAAACATTTTAATTGTACTAATTGAATCCAAAAAAAATTTCATGTTTTGAAAATTGAGTCTATTTAGCCTATTTTAGTTAAAAATCGTTGACGTGGATGCGAGTCATCTTACGTGGTATAACCAATGCTAACATTTGATAATTTTTTTTATAATATTGCAATATTTTCAAATTTATTTTCTTTTTTCTTTTATTTAATTCATACAATTATGGCCAACAACATAGGCAAGGGCTAGCCTATTGGTCACGAGGGAATCGCAACTTTCTCCTAGATCTAGGCGAGGGCCATGATGCCCTTGCCCAAACCGGGCTAGGTCACTGGCCGACCTCATCAACCACAAATGTAAAAATTAATAATAAAGAAAAAATGAAATTCAAAAAAATGTTAAAGTATATTAAAAATTATCCATGTCAATGCCAACCATGCCACGTAAAATGGTCGGTGTCCACGCCAGCACAGCTAAATTGACCAAATCGACTTAATTGGCAAAGTATGTGAAAATGTTTAGGACTCAATTGGCTCAATTAAAATGTGACATCCTCGGGTCATAAAAGGATGACGTCCCAGGCACGTCATCGATCCATTTATTTTAATTTTATAATTATACGCATGCAGAATGCTAAACTCCCAAATAATCGCTAAAATAGTAGGGATAAATAAGCAGGACAACAGATCAAACAACAACAGCCAACTCAGCAAAAGACTACCATTTTCATTAGTAGATAATCATTAACCCTACAGAAGATAGAGCTTATACAACCCCATATTTCGATGTGGCTTTCTAAGACCAGCAAAAGGATAATGGGTCGGAACATGGTTAACTTCATATCTACTCCGAAAGAGGGATCATGACACCCTCGTCATCCACATCAGCATATCTCCAGAGTTACGAACCTAAAAAATATTTATCAATGATGGGGTGAGATATTAATATCTCTATACGTCAACACCTAAGTCCAATTAAGGCATTGATTCATTCAGGCAACCTAAACTAGCATGACAATACAAAAGCAATCCAAATGTCAATCACATGCAACTTACCCCGTTTTGGCCCACATAATACAATAATTTAGTTGATAATTATATCGCACCCCAAATCAATGCAATAACCAGAACACGTATACCAAACTCTCAGGCATTATGCAACATGAGATTTTCAATTATTAACGGGCACTCGGCCCTAATCCGTGTAATTCCGATCGACACGGTGCAAATATATCAGGCATTCCTGTAAGGACTTCGGTCCATCACGAGCTGCGATCAGCATCCGATCAATTTGACGACACAGACTATCGTGCTTCCGATAAGTCGTGAGATTCCGATCGAAGCGGCATGAATTTATCAGGCGTCATTCCCGGAACACCCCCAAGCAACGATAGACAATATATGACCATACAAGCATGTCAAACAATCAAACCAGTTATTATCTTTACATTTAATTAAAATGCTCACACAGTCGTGCTCAAAACTCTGCTCAAGACCGATTTCTTTGGCATGCTCAAATATGAAATTTTAACTTCGCATGCGGTCACATGATTATTCACATTATTCACCAAACTTTACATTTAAATAAGTGCAACTCACCAACAATAAGCATACAACATATACACAATTATCCAATAATCACCTACAAATAAATCAATAAAAACAAGCAGATAAATAAATAATTAGTCATGAGTTAGAAAATTAATAGAGATTCATCTATCGATAATTTAATAAAGTTAATCGACGATTTCATCATAAATAATTGGTAGTTTAAAAATAAATAATTATTTAGGTGGTTAATTAAAGCACCACAATTAATCAACCGATTAATTAATTAATTTCATCCTAATTAGTTAATTAAAAAATAATAATTAGCTCAACATAATTATTTAGGTTTTAATCAACCCACAAATACTTAATAAAATTTTATTCATCCCAAAAATAATTAATTAAATTTAATCTGCCCAAAAATAATTAATTAGATTTTAATAATCTCGGCCTGCCTCAAACGAATAATCCGCTAGTCGAACCAATCTAATTATTCTAACCGCAACCATTTAACCTAACTAGGGTCACTAACTTAAACCAATCGCGGTTAACTAACTAAATCAACACTAATTTAATCTAAACTAGCCTATGTATAATTAATAAGCTAATTGGAAATTAGGGATTAACCCATCCAAATCGTCCACGACAACGACAACACCGGCGGCAGACGACAGCGAAAACGACGAGGCTCTTGCTGGACGGGATGACCGTGGCTCGGCTGAACGGCAAGCTTGGCTGAGCGATGGTGGTGAGGTGGCTCAGCTGAGCGACGACGAGCTCGGGCCACAATGACTGGCTAGACAGGCGACGATGAGCTCAGGCCAAGGCAGGACGGTCGCGAGCTGGGTTGAGCTTGACTGGGCGCGGAGAGAGTCACGTGGCTGAGCTTGGGCGACACAGTGGCTCGAGTGACGATGGCGCACTGGCAGTAAACGCGGCTGGAGCAAGCTCTCACCGACAACACGAAACGAATCCAGGTGTCACGTAGACCTGGCGATTCTTCTCCTCTCGCATCGAACGCGTCGACAAAATCCATGCAAGAAAATAAATTAAATACCAAGTGCCCCTGACGGGGGGAAGAAGGTGAAGAACGCATGGAAACTTCCTGGGTTTAGCCCCTGTTCCTCGCAAAGAGCAAAAAATGGCTAAGGCTATCCCGCATGTCTACATACGATCGAGACATCTCTACCGAGAAAGAGAGAGAAAGAATGGAAGAAGCAGGGGTAGGAGTCGCAGGGGAATATTCTCTGAGTGGGATCTCTGAAGCTTGGACATGTGGAATGTGATACTCTCCTCATAGCTTCTCCGAGGGAGCCAAGAAGAAGATAGCGAAGCTGACCATATGTCAAAACTGAAAAGCAGGGTCTTGGCTTCAATCATTCCATGTGAAGACCCCTCTGTCCAGCGTGTCCTCTTCTCTTGTTTCTTCTAAACTAAACCGAAAGAAATTAGATAGAGAAAGTGGAATCGGTCCACCAAACTCCACAATCCTTTGATGCTCTCCTCTTTCGGTGAGCTCCCCACGAGCTGCTTCTTTTTCCACTTTTTCTTGAGAATAATGGCCCTTTCGCTTTTGTGTCCCTCCACTCACTTACTCCATCATTGCGCCCTCCACTCATCTTTGTTCATCCTTAAGTTGGGATGAACTTTGGCACTCCTTCTAAATTCTCCTAGTCAATGCCACCAATGAGGGCTCGGTAATGCCTCCTCGAAGCCTTAGAACTAAGTGCAGAGTTGATTCTTTGTGGATGTTGTAATCGGCCAGCGTACAACCATCCTTAAGCTGCTTCCCGGCAAAGATCAATCTCTGCTGGTCTAGAGGGGTTCCTTCTTTGTCCTAGATCTTGGCGTTGACATTGTCAATGGTGTCGCTAGACTCGATCTCAAGGGTTATGGTCTTGCCAGTCAGGGTTTTGATAAAGATCTGCATTTTCGCCAGGCCGAGAGAGACGCTTTTTCAGTGCGAGCTCAGTCCATTTTTTCAATTAAACTCGAAACTGCTCACTTGAACTACGTGTGCCATAGTTGGACCAATTAAAATGAAATAAAAAGAAAAAATGCAATGCATGTAGAAAATTAAATTAATGCACATGAAACTACACTAAAATTACTTAAATATTTTTTGTTAGAAACTAAAGTTAGTCTCTAATTTTTTATGAAATAAATGATTGAATGAGGAAAATTAAAATTTAGGTGTCAACAGTTGCCCCTCTTTGAGTGGAGGCTCACAGAGATTTCGCTCAAAGACCAAATTAAACCTAAATTTTGACAATGCAGATGATAAACGAATTTTTTTCCCTTTTTTTTGGTGGGATTTTAATCCCATTTTCTATGCAAATGAAATGATGCATGATATGCAAAACTATAAATAACATACGTTAAGACTTCTCCGCTCCAAAGAAATGGATTAGAGAAACCTGCACATGGATCACATATGAAAAACCTGTTTCACCAGATACCTCATAATACTGATAATTCCATTGATTTCCAAGCTTCTTCTTGTGGTTGCAAGGATTTCGAGGTAATAGAGTCTTATCCATTACTAGAAGTTTTCCTCTGACGTGGGACAGCGCAAGATATAAATGAAGGAATGTGATTGAGTTGTTGTACAAGCTGCACCATTTTATCTCTTAGGACCACCATCATTTTAATAGGCCACTATGAGTCGGTAGAGGTAGGTCAAGATCACAAGAGTATATCGATTGTGATTTGACAAATGTTGACATTTGATTTTTGGTCAATTTTACTTTTAGAAAATCCATAAAAATTCACAAAATTGAAAAAATCAACTTTGGGGACCTTCGCCAAGCCTAGGGAACCAATTTTAACAAAAAAATAAATTTTTATATTTTCAGCATTTCCTGCATTTTATTTTCAAAATTCATAAAAAAAATTGAGAAAAAATGAGAAAATTAAAAAATAAACTTTGGAAGCCTTGGCCAAGCCTGGGCAACCATTCTTGAGCAAAAAATAATTTTTCCTATTTTTGCATTTTTTAATATTTTTCCAAAAATAGAAAAATACTGGAAAATCAATAAAAATAGCATTTGAGGCCGCAAAAATATGAAAAAGTAGTCAATATTTTTATTTTAATTTTATCTCCATTTTTTCCAAATAAATTTTGAAAAAATCAATCTAGAATTGAGTCTTTCTTTGTTAATCTCATTCTCAGATTATTTGAAAAATTTCTAGAAATTTTATTTCAACTCTTTTATTTTTCATTTTTCCATTGTTGGAGTCGTGTCATCCCCCTCTACTTTCAAAAATTAAAATCCAGCCCAAAAATTTACTGAATTGTCTAGTTTCGCTAAAAGGGTCCAAAATGTAATTTAGGCTTTTTCAAATTAGTCCTTAAAAGCACTTAAAATGCAATTAACAATTTTCTAGGGACTGAATTGAAAATCAGAGCATGTCACTCCCTAGTTTTTGGCCTTCTCAATCCATTGGTGGTGCCAATTTTTGCAAAGAGGCCATCTAGGGCTTGGATTTCGCGAAATGGGTGCTCGAGTCTAGACTAAAATTTGGGGGTTTTATGTAAATCCTCAGAAATTCTCAGGAAAAATTCACTTTTGGATAAAATCCATGCTCCCAAATTCGAATCTAACACCAATTTTGAAAAATTTTGGCAAATATGGAGCTTTTCTGAGGAATTTTTGCGAAATCGGGTTAACTGGGTCGGGCTAACCGACCCGATCAACCCACTGACCCGAAGAACCAGACCCACATCTGGTTCTTCTTCCTTTTGGTGCACGTTTCTTATTCAAGGGGAAGTTGATTCTGTTGGGAGGAAAAAACGAATTGGCAAGGGTATAAAATAGGAGATTCCCATTCAGTTGAGGGGGGGAATTTTTTCGATGAGGGGACACAGGCAACAGAGTCGAGATCGAGAGAGAGAGAGAGAGAGAGAGAGAGAGAGAGAGAGAGAGAGAGAGAGAAAGGTTCTCCAGAACGCCATTGCCGAAGTCGAGAGCTCTGACTGTAATTGAGGGCCAGAGTGATCCAGAGAAGAGGAAGGTCCAAAACCACGGCGAGAAGCTTCCTTGTGACTTCAGAAATTGGCCGAGCTAGTTCTGAATGCCTTTGGCTTCCAGAAAGGTGAGTTAGCGTTTTTGAGTTTCTCCTCGGTGCTCGCATGGCATCTCAACATCCTGGCTATTATTCTTCAACATTTGTTAGGCGTTTTACTCCATGAGCATTTCTGAACCTCCTCGCACTTCATTTTTGCATTGACCTCGCGTGAGAGCCTTCGTTCAAAACCTCCAACCTACGTCGGTCTGTCATGACTTCGTTAGGAGAATCTGGCAATCGCGAGCTCAATCAGAGCTCGAGGTAAGTGTTCTCACATCCTAAGATACTTCTATGTGAAGGAATTTGATAGTTATGATCGGAATTGTTTGATCGGATTCGCCATGACCGTCTCTGTTCGAGCTTCGATTAGGATGATTTAGTCGGTGGATTTGGCTCTGGCTTAGATATGATGATATGGAGTGAAGGTAGAGTTGATTGGCATCGGAAAAAAGCTAATCAGAGCCAGTTTTGCCGTTAGATCATCGTTGGTAGGTCTCGGCCATTCGTCTAGGTTTTAGCTGAAGGAAGAAGACAATGTCCAATCAGCGGTTTGACCCAGTCAAAATCCGACGTGGCATCTAACGTGGCTTGCCATGTCAGATGCCACGTCGATGGTTGACTCGGTCAAAGGCTGATGTGGAATCCACGGCGGCTTGAATGTTATAACCGCCTAATCTGAATAACAACTTCGATTTGATGGATGAGGATAAGCCATGTGTCATGATTGTAGCATTTTAAAAAAAATTCTCTAATTCGAATTTTGTAATCGTTTCTTAAAAATTAATGGACGGCCAAGATTTAGTCTATTTTTTTAGTGTCGACCGTTGTATCTGATATGTTAAATAGACGGTAGGGATTGAGTATGGAGATTTGATCTTGACCGTAGGCTCGGTATAGGGAATGAATGGTCAGATCGAAGACACGTGGGAATGTATAGTCCGTTGGATGGGAAATAGGCGGAAAATTAGAAATAGAATAAAAAATTTAAAAAATTCAAAAAAAAATAATACAGACTAAAACTACGTCGTATCGATGCTTGGGTATGTTTGCAGAGTTTGGCCGGGTTAGGTTGTAGGGCCGGGTCTATTCGATGCCAATCCGTATAATAGAAAATCCGAACGGTGTCTTTTTAGCTCTAGGATGGCAGAAGGACACCTTTGTGCCTTAACTTGTGTACGGAGAACACTTTGGTGCCAAAAGTTTCAAACGATCACTTTAGTGCCAAATTTTTGAAAAAACGATCAGTTTAGTGCTAACTCATTTGGTCCGCCGATTTCTGACGTGGCCTTATTTTATTAATAAGTGAAGTTGACGTGGCCGCCGGAGAGTCCAGTCAGCAGCTGAAGCCTTCATGACGTCGTTTTGGACATGGTTCTCAAATAAGAACCCTAAATCAGCCGATTGAAGAGAAAAATCCCCAATTTGAAACCCTAAATCAACAAAGCCTTGAGCAGCGCGTGGAGGGCTTCACGAGCGGCTTCACAAGCGTCAATGGAGGGCTTCATGAGCGGCTTTTAGCAGCACCTCAAACCCTAAATCAGTCAATTCAAGAAAATCCCCAATTTCAAAGAACAACCCTAATTTCGATTTGACCAAAAAAAAAGACAGGTCGGAGTTGGAAATGGCGGGCTTCACGAGCGGCACCAGCGGCTTCAGCAGCGCCTCGGACCCTAACCCTAATTCTTCTCGAATTGAAGAAGGTGAATGTTATTGTTATTGTGGGTTACCGAGTCCAATAAGAACATCTTGGACTAGGTTGAATCCGGGTAGACGATTCAATGGATGTGCTAGGTATAAAGAAGGCTTGAAGTGCAAATATTTCAAATGGGTTGATTCAAAATTCTCCAGACGAGCGACTGAGGTGATGTTGGAGCTTCTTGAAGGACGACATCAACCTTTACCTACATTAGTGGACGAGTTGGATGATGTTGATGTTCAGTCAATGCAAGCTGAAAATAAGGCTTTAGCATCTTTGGCCAACCATTTGAAGAAGGAAGTTGCAAGCATGAAAATTGAAAGAATTTGTTGTCGAGCGTTGACTATCTTATTGTTCTGTTGTGTAGTTTTTTTCATGGGCAAATGTAAAGGGAACAGTCAGAATAGGTTTCTCAGTCTACCATAGTTGAAGATGAATGAAATATGTACTTGTGAAAGGCAATTTGTAGTTGTGTTGTTGGTTTGATGTTTCCCTTTGTTGTATGGAATAAGAGTTTCCTATTAAAGTCGATGTTGGCATTCATTGCTTGTGCACATTTACAAGTTTTGATGAGATTAGTTGTTGTGCATTGTAAACTTCCTTTGCTTTGTTTGTGAATGAGATGTTAGTTATTGGTGATTTGCTGGTTTGCTGCAATTTTTGCTGCAAACGCTAGTCAAATGAAAGAGCAGTAGTTTGCTGGAGATTTGTAGCTTTGAATCGCACCAAAAGTTACTTTAATGTCAATTTTTGACTGAAGTGATCACTTTAGTGGCAAGTTTTTATCAAAAATGATCACTTTAGTGCCAAGTTTTAGTGAAAATGGCCATTTCAGTGCCAGTACTGGCTACAAAATGACCAGTTCAGTGCCAGTCGAACTTGGTGCATCAGTAGCAACTTGGAGGTCCATTTGCAGTAGCTACTGGTGCACCAGCTTACACCAGCTACAGTAGCAGCTGGCACTGGTAGCTTGCAGCAGCTGCAGCTGGATTGCTGCTCCAGCTGGTGCACCACCTTACACCAGCTGCAGTTGCTCTGCTGCTTCTGCTTGCACCAGCAACTGTTGGTGCGCTGTTCAAAGCTACAGATGAACCAGCATAACTCAACATGCAGAGACAAAACTCCAGCACTTCAGCAACATCAACCAGCGACATTACACTAGCAACCTCACATCAGCCAAGAACAACACGACAACAAAAAAGTAAGCTACATATAAAAATTTCATTGCCATTGACATTCAACCGATCCTTCACAAACAAAAACATCAATCAGTCATGCTATCCACCGTTATTCACCTCCCATCAAATATGTCAAAAAGTAACAAAAAAGACATAACAACATCAAACTCAGTCAACAAGGACCACCCCCCAGATTTTTTTCCTTTCGATGGCTTTTTCACTTTATTCATGATCTTTGCACTCTTTCTAATCCATCGGCTAGGTTCTTCAACTGGGCTTGCAGGTGTTTGATCATCGTCACATGCAGGTTCTTCAACTGGTGCAGGTACTTCAACTGCCCTTGTTGTTCCATGAACCTTCTTTGCACGAGCTGCAGCAGCTCTAGTAGTTAGTGGCTGTTTTGGAGCTGCAGCAGCTTTTTCTTCTTTGGAGCACTCTTCCTTGGCACGGCACTGGACTCTTTTCACATGGAGGTCCCTACAAAGCAGAAAACCCCAAAAATTTATCAAAAACGCCAAAAAAGTTATCTCGATGTCCACATTGAGCCTTATCTTTTCTGCTCCAACAAGTTGGGTGTACCACCGAGCCCTATTTTTTTTCACATGGAGGTCCCATCGAAACCTCCAGTTCTACACAATGCGCCCACAGTGCCATAATCCCCTCTCAGTCTACCACAGAGATGGAGAAAACCCTACCAAGCCCTAATTTCACTCCACTTCCGAAAGTCCTCATTTTTCTATTCAATCGGAGCCCTAATTTTCCTTTTCAAATTAATTTCGTGACAAATGGGGGAAGCCACATACCTATCAGAGTCGCCGATGGAGTGTGATGGCGAGCGACGGCGTGTGACCGCAATGATGGCGAGCGACGACGGCCAACTCGCGATGGGCGACAGGATTGTGAAGCCACCGATGGAGAACATGAAGGCCTTCTCTTTCGCGATGGAGAAGATGTAATGGAGAAGACGACGTCGTTGTTGGGCTTCTCTTCATCATCTTATTGTAGCAAATGATGTTGTTTCCAAACGTGGTGCCACGTCGGATGAAATGGTGTCGTTTCATAAGCTCCACGTGGATGGGCTTCCTCAAAATTTCACAGCTCAGCATTTAATAATTATTCAAAAACCCGTATTATTTTTGGCCGGAAATTCTTGCCGGAGGCACCAAAGTGATCCTTTTTCCTCCGACTTGGTACTAAAGTGATCCGTTTGAAACTTTTGACACCAAAGTGATCTCCGTACACAAGTTAAGGCACTAAAAGTGTCCTTCTGCCGGTCTAGTATTTTAGGCCTGGGTTCAGGTCCTTGGGCCAGGTGAACCCGACCCATTCTAGGAAAATTAAATAAATAAATAAATAAATAAATTACATAAAAAATAAAAAAAAATCTTAGGAACATCAGGAAAATTCGGATATCATGGGAAAATATAAAAAAAAAAAAGAGAGAAGTATAAATAGAAATAAAAAAATACAAGGAAAATAGGAAAATAAAAAAATCATAAAAAGTTACAAAATTTTAGAAATAAAAAAATTTTTCAGAAAATTAGAGAATGGTTGGGAAAATAGGGAAAATTCTAGAAAGACAAAAAAAATTCCAGAAAATATAGAAAATTTCCAAAAATAGGAAAATTCTTAGAAAGTCTTAGAAAATTTAAAAAAAATTTCAAAAAATCTCAAAAAAATTCAGAAAAATTCAGAAAAATCCTCAAAAATTGTGAAAATTAGGAAAAAATCACATTCAACTGGTTGACCTATTTTCACATTTTTGACCGTGAGCCTAAAAAATGACCGTTTCACCCTTATGGTCAATCTAACTCAAACCTTTCCAGATCACTTGTGAATCCGATTGACATGTTTTTAGCTTTTAAGCCCCCCTCTAGGCTTGTTGTGACTTGATTTGATGTGATTTTCTTTTCTTTCTTGAATTGATTCCTTGTTTGCGTACTTATTTTAATGATTTGTGATTGATATGACAGATAATCCCATTTACATGAATCCATTAGACTCTTACACTTACCTTGCCCAAGAACACCTGTATGAATTCTAAGACTAGGAAACCACTCAACTTAGGTACCGAAAGGGCGTCAGTAGAAATATTGACGTAACTAGGTCCCCTAATCCAAAATTTCTAGTTTTCGCAGAATCGAGTGATTCCTCCTAATCGCTCGATAGGGTTTCCAGTTATACCTCCAAAGGAAGACTGGTGGCAAGTCCAATTGCATGTATACCGATGCACATGTCACCCGACCACACTAAGGTCAATTTCGATTTTAAATTCCCCTGACACGATTTGATTGGGGCTAAGGGGGCCTGAGTTAGGCCTCTCGACATCCAAAATGGACCTCAGCAATCCATTAACTCCCTCGAGACAAGAAATCTCGAGAGGGTCGCGACAACAAAGACCAAAGAGCACGAGAGTAGGTCGATCGTGAACTGATTAATATCTCATGAGAATAGGTGAACATGAGCTATGTAAATGTCTAGATCAAGATCATGAAAGCAAGTCGATCATGGCTTAATAAAGACGAGATCAAGAACATGAAAGCAGATTGATCGTGAACTAATAAAGGCCTCATGAGAGCGTGTCGATCATGAGTTAGGTAAAAGGTGTTATGAGAGCAAGTCAATCGTGAACCAGATTTTAAATTCCCCTGAACACGAAGGGGCTTTGTGATACCTAATCCAGTTGGTGATCACAAAAAATGAAAGTCATTGCCATTTAATCGACTCGGCGAACACGAAAGGGTCGTGACATCTAATCTACTCGATGAAACACGAAAGAGGTTGTGACACCTAATCTAGTCGGTGAACACAAAATATGAAGATCATGCCACCTATCCATTCGGTGAACATGAAATAGGTTATGATGCCTGAGCAAACACAAAAGATAAATCCATAGGACGAATTTCGAAAGATCCATATTATCTATTCCACTCGATAAATACGAAATGAAAAAATAATATCACCTGTTCCTATTGATGAACAATAAAGAGATGCGTGCTACATAATCCACTCGGTAAATACGTAATGAGAACAATATCACTTGTTTCAAATGAGTGAACAATCAAAAGAGCGTGCTACCTATTTCACTCAGTGAACAGTAGTGAGAAACTTATTACCTATTCCAAATGGGTAAATATTAAAGAGATGCGTGCTATCTATTCCACTCGGTAAAA
>JAGVVM010009250.1:0-28254 GCA_019149425.1 Psidium friedrichsthalianum
CTCAATTTAAATTATGTACATTAACTCCATAATATAAGCTATTAATTTAGCACTATTTTTTTGACAATCCCTACTTTAATTAGACGGGCAAATTAAACGCTATCGTCCCTCATGTGGCCTCTGGTGATTTATTCACTTGTGACAAATTACTTCTAATCTATGCCACGATGATCGCATTTTAATTCAGTTTAAGACGGATCCCGAATGTCACATTTCTATATTCTTATTGAGCTCACTCGATATTCCTTCACTCTAAGGTTGGGGATTTGTACCATCTACCCTCAAGGGCGAAACCAAGTGACCCATTATTCCAATGACTGTCAGGAATTCGAATTCTAAAATCGCATCGCCTTTAATTGTCTGCAGTGCATGTGTGAAAACATTATTTAACAAATACTTGCATGTATTTTTGTTAGCCTTAGAGCAAGGAGTTCGCATGTTGATTTCCTCCTAAAAGAGGGGTCTTACTGTAAACAAGGCAAATGATGTGTGCACAAGGGTGGAAAGTGGAATATCTCAAGAATAAGGAGACTACTGAACATAAATCTTACTGGAAGTCACAACAAATTTCTATTTCATGAGTTGAAATGATTGCCACAAATGACGGCTGAAATGCAGGGATGAATGTTCCATGGATGCTTCTTCATCCTAGGATTTGTAAGTTTGCACCCCATGAAAAATGCTAAAGTACTTGAGGAAGGTAATGCCAATAGAAAGTATTTCTTGTCTATATTGGAAAAGGGAAGAATGAGTGGAGACCAAATTCTATAAGGCTGATGAGAATTTTATCTTTGCTGCATCACTATCCACGTCCATATGAGCACCACCGTAGATTTCTTCAAGCTCGCTTTGCATCTTCAAAGAGAGCTCCTCCGTCTTACTGGCCTTTAGCGCATCATCCCCTCTACTTCAAGCTTAGCTTAGAAATAGCAGGTTTCAGCATGTTTACAGAAATCCGACAGATAACTTTTTCAATATGGCAAGTGTGTACTTGTGAAATAACCCCTAGGTCAAGATTTCACCTATTCTTGTACAGAAGTTGAAGACGACCTCAAGGAATTAGTTACTGTGTATAGCCGTGTCCTCCCTACGGGGTCTTCTTAGAGTGAGTGGGTTTAACTATATATCGAGTGGGGAATGGGAGGTCCCTTTATTCGACACGCTCTACCCTAGATTCTCTCCAATCTACACCGATCACGACATTTTGGAATTCAATTGATTAATTTGAGTTTCTTATCTAGTTGGAGTCGCCACTAACCGATCAATTTAAGACTTTGTCAACACTCGGCATAGCTTGGATTGGTGAAACAGATGATGCTTTGATGATAAAGCAAAGGAGCTATTTTGCAACCTCAATTAATGAAGCTCAAAAGATAATTTCTAATGCCTAGGAGAAAATCTCGAAAACATCAGGATTTGACCACAAAATTGGTGAAAGGTCTTGACTCAGCGGCTATCAAGGCTCGAGAGTCAAAATCGATCGCTTCAATCCTCCGACAAGGATAAAGGCGAAGGACGACCTTCGACGAATGATCGAACGGTCAGAATCCGGTGAAATGGCAACAGTCTACTGGCAGCAGAGCGCGTGCAAAATGCGCGGTTGTTCATTTCACCGACCAGAGAACGAGAAGCTGGGCTTTCTGATGGACTATGGATAGTGGGCTTGATTTTTCCCAAAAATATTCTATAAACTGGAGTGATGGGCCATGCTTATGATCTAATGGACATTCAATGGGTTTAAAATGGTAAATCCTAAAATAATATGAGGCCGCGTTTGGTGGTTAGGATAAAATCAGGATAGGATAAAATTTATCTTATCCTGTATTTGGCTCCTGTCTAGGACATGAAAAGTGGGATATAAGGGAAATATACCTTCGATGAAATTATCCCATGTAGGAAATGGGATAAAGGTGGATAGGATTTCTTATGTTTATGGTATAAACATTATTCATTTTTTCTTGAATAAAAAATTTATTAAATAATAAATAAATATGAATTATATTTGAATTCTAATATTAAAAATAAAATAAAATAAAATAATGGAACGGAATAAAAATAATGAAAAAAGAGATATAAAAGTAAAAAAATAAGTAAATAAAAATGAAGTAGAAGAATGTAGATTTTGAAAGAACAAATTCGAACTTGAAAATGGTCTTCCTAATTCTCGAAGAATGTGAGGCAATGAAATTTCTAAAAAAAAGAAATAGAAATCTTTATCTCCCTATCCTACGTATTTCTGGTTCATGTTGAAATTTCACCACTCTTTTAGTTCTCGTCAAAATTCTACGAAAACAGCGAGAGAGTCAAAACTTCTTCTCGTTATAGGTTTCTTGGTGGTAAAAGCAGAAAGATGATCTAAATTCATTTTCCTCCATAACTTTATGGTTCATATCGAAAGTTAACGAAAGTAACGAAAAAGGCAAAACTTTTTGTAATTGCAAATTTGAATGATCATATTTTCTCTTCTTATTAGAGTTGGTAGTGAACTATGAGATATTCGTATAGTTTCCATTGGTGCATTTCTAGGTTCATTTACATGACATGTGTAAATACCACACAATGAACATGATATGATATGAATATATTCGATTTCATTATTATAATTCACCAAATAATGGATAGGATATAGTAAAATCCCGAGATTTCATATCCTATCCTGATTAGAAATCCAAATGACAAAATGCACCCTAAGTGTTAAAGGGGTTCTTGACTTATTTTGATCTAACCCACTTCTATAATTCTCTTGCTTGCTCATTTCCATGCTCTCACCTCAATTTGGATATGAATTTTTCTGGAATTGTATTATATATAAAAATGTTTCAGCAATATGGATTAGTCGGTTAAGGGTCATTAGATTTGTATTGCCCGTAAATATATCAACACGGGCTAAATGGTCAATTTAGATCGGATTATGGTGGATTCAAATTCAATTGTTAAAATATGAAAAGATTTAAGATTGGATTGAAAATATTTAAAAAATTTAGGATTGAATTGAGAAGATTAAAAAATTTAAATTAAATTGATAAAAATAAATATATTTAAGGTTTTTTGGACAAATTTTTCGTAGATAAAGGGGTCAAACTCCGCTTTGCCCCTTTACATGCCCCCGAAAAAAAAAAATCAAACTGAGCACGCACTTGAAAATATTTCTCCAAACCAAACCCCTCCCTTGTTCTGTTTCCTACGTTGTCTTGCCCCTCCTTTCTGACCACCTCCCCCAGTTCAAGATGCCAAAGTGACCGTCGCCTAGATTACAGTGAAGCTCCCGTGGCCGACGAGCCTCGCAGCACCAGCCACTTGGAGCTCGTGAGGGATTCTTCCTTTGTTCCTCGATGAGATCCACAACTCATGGCGGCTAAGAAAAGGATCACCAGGCGACCCAATTTCAAGCCTGACAACGGCATGGCCTCCCCCGTGTCTCATTCGCGGCGTCCTGATTCCCGATACAGGAGGGTCGCCTTCGTGCTTCCGGTGTTCCTGCTCTTGTTCGCTGTCGGTTTCGCGAGCATTTACTCGAACAGGTGGGGAATTTTCACGACGGCGATGTGTCCCCGACCGTATATTCGATCGAAGTAGTGCGCGAGTTTCCTCACGATCCCCGAGCCTTCACTCAGGTGTTCATACTGATTTCTCGCTGGATGTAGGCTAAATGACACTCTCCGGCATTTCTCATCAATTTCTTCCATTAGCTGCCGTTCGTTTATTCTTTTGATTTCTTTGACATAAATAGACTGTATTAACCTTACTAGTTTTGTGAAGCAATTCCTTAATTCATCCAAATTCTGTTCACAACTGTGGGTGTCGCTTAATTTCGTAGATTGTATGTCGAGACCATTTCTGGGACACATTATCTGTGCACGTGTAAAAACTCCAATCGCCTTTGGTACTTTGCTCAGCTGCAGAAGTCCTGGTTACTGATAACAAGTTTATGCACATCCTCTAACCTTGCACATTGTGGAATTGGGGGTTGTTTTTACCTCTTTTTCGATAGTATATTGCGAGCTGTTCATTTATGTTCAAGCGGAAAGCAAGCAGTACAAAAGTTGTGATGCCAATTTAATGTTACAATTCGAATGACTTTGCTTCCTTTTGCAAATTGTCGTTATGCTTATGATTTGTGAATTTCAGGGACTTCTTTATGCGGAAAATGATACTTTGTATGAGTCGACCGGTATTACTGGGCAGGTAAGTTCACTGTCTGAGGACATGACTCAAACGGATTCCCCTTCACTTTTGTTCTTACTTTCTTCCATGCCATAATGCACCTCTGTAATTTTGGCACATGATTCATCTCTCAACTGTTTGCTTTTCTGTTCCAGTCATCAGTTCGAAAGGTAGCTCTCCAGAGTGGGATGGTACGTTGCTATGCTATTTCTCTCTCATTGCCTGAATGTCACTTTTTTGTGCAGCTCTTTGAGTTAGATTCAATTGGAATTATATGAAACATCAGTGACAATTTCATGTATATTAGAATGAAACGCACAAGATAGTTGAAAATTGAACCATTAGAATTATCATGAGTATGTCACTTGGAGTAGATTGCTAATTACCGATGTTCTTAATACCTTCCTCGGCTTTTCTTAGATTTTGAATCTGGCTTCACCAGTCCAACCATCCAAATTTTTATAGGTTGAGGCACTACAAATGATGGATAGATCTTACTTTGGGGAAGGTTTGACTCTTCTTGATGAAAGGTATGTCAAAATGTCAGCAGCATTGGTGTTATGCATGACCAAATTAGCAAGGTAAAGTTGATGTTGGTTTCTGAGTATTGGCATTATGTCGAGTGTAGAAGGACCTTGAACTCATGTATGATTATCTTTTTGGCTGAGGATTGTCATTGATATACTTGATGGAATAAAGACTACATGCAAATCAGCAAGGGGATCTGCATTGTCCTATAGAATAACGGGAATCATTTGGACTTTCTAAGACACACAACTCAAAATATTGTGCCAGTGCCACTGTGAATTTATAATTGTCGTGAAATGACACAAAATGGCACTAATGCAATTGATGAATCTTCTAGTTACAAAATTCAGGAATTCAACCTTTTCTCAAAAAGGAATATAGAGATGGAAGTTGCATTTTAATAGGATATGAAAATTAACTATCGTAATTTTAAATAATCAAGGTTTTTTTCCTCTCAATATCACAGACAATAAAGAAAACAAGAGTTGTAAAGGAATAAATGATTAGTAATTTTTCAGTCATTTATTATGAATAAGACATGCGTGGATCGTGCATACAGAAACAAAGAAATAATGTCTGTTATCAGAAAAGAATAAAAAGCAATTGAATTGAGAACATCAACAATCTTGTATCAAAGTAATAGATATATAATCAAGGGATGTTTGGAGTTAAAAACCGTGATATTTGAAAGCAAGATGACTAGTTGGTCCTACAGTATGACTGAGCATTACTCCTTGTGATGTTTCCTTATTCTGAGAAAGTAAACATTAGTTTGGTTGCATTGAATTGGATAGTTTATAACAGAGGAGCGGAACCCCTATCTCTTTCTGGAGGAGGATACGTTTTAAAACTTTCCTTCCAGTCTCATAAGCACATATTTAGTTGTTGAACAACTTGAACAGTTGGTGGAGTGCTCTAGTAGGATCCCATTAATGAAATAATTTGTTTTAAAGTAGAAAATTGTTTGTGTCAGGAAGATGGGCTTTCCCCAATATGATGCAGCCTTTATTTGCGTTTATCTGAACTACTTTTGCTATTTCTCATATTTCCTTGTTTCTTTGTGATTTGCACTGCTCTTATTTCAAAGATCTTACTCTGCATGCTAATCTTGTACCTTTCATCCTTTTGTGTAGGCTGTTTCAAGTAACTTGGTTGAAGAAAACTGGTTTCATATATGACAGAAATAATTTAAGCAAAGTGTGTGCTTCGCCTCTTACTTTTACATAGTTATGACAGTTAAGTTTCTTGTTGCTGGCCTATTTAAATAAGTTTTCTCTTAAGAAGGGAGCGCTCTGAAATTCTTATGTGCATAAGTCGTCTTCTAATCTTTAGGGAGTCATTAGGATCAGCCTGCCTGACGGGTTCTTTTCAGATTAAGAAATAGCCTATTCCTGTTTACGGGCTATTCTGTACCTCCAAAGGCTGTAATAGAAAGATAGCCATTTGATCGAAGTTTATCATTGATTTTTCTATCTGACAATGTAACTATTCAAAAGTTGCACGACCACTACTTCCTTTGTGCAGCTGCCTGTATGCAGTTGTGAATTTTATGTACAGACTGAAGCTATTGAGAAGATTGTGAAATTTAAGGTGGCATCCATATGGAAGATAAGGCATAGTGCTTATGTGACGGAATTGTTGCATATGACTTAACCGAGTCTACACCCCTAAAATAAGGGATTTTGGGAAAAATACTTCCTCTTGAAAAAATAACTTCTCTTTTTGTCCCCATTGAATCCACCCCTTTCAGATTTACTATCCAGAAGATTTAGTTATAGTTTATTTATCATTATTGCTGCAAAGACTTTTGTATTAGGTGATGTTAGCTTTCGACTTGTGATGTTTTGCTGTGCTCTCTCTCCCTCTGACGCCTATTGCCTTAGTGGCCAGCCGTTGACGTTGCCATTGTTAACTCTCTCTATCTTGCCTTGTTTCTTCGTGGTGCTGTCAGAGCTTATGAGTGGGGTTCTTCTTGGATACCAACTTCTTCATAATTTTTCGCTCTGGTGCAGTTTGAAAAATTCACTCATGAGATGCAAGATGGTTGGGGACTAGCAACTGATGGAAAAATATTATTTGGAAGTGATGGAACTTCAACATTGTATCAGATCGATCCTCATAATTTCAGAGGTGCTCTAACTCATCCCTTCTTTCATCAAGCCTCTGCCATCGTTGCAACCTTTTCCTTTGACAGAGAGATTTTTATACTGATAGGCGGCAATCTTTGTTGCAGTCGTGGGTAAACAGGTTGTCAGATACAGGACTCATGAAGTTCACAACCTAAATGAGCTGGAGTATATTGACGGGGAAGTTTGGGCAAACATATGGCAGGTAAAGACTTACTTCCCACGGTACTGTAGGCAGGGAGAGAGCCTGACATGTGAATATGGCAATCTTACCTTGCTTGAAAAATTTCCTCTCTGCTTCAAAGTCCCGATTTCTGGGGAAGAACGGTCACACTTTGAGTCGCAAATGCTTGAATACTGTTATTTTCTGACTCATAGCAATGCTTATATGAGTGCAAAATGCTATCTGTTACATTGTTAAGTTGATATTCTAGTATGATCACTGTGCCTAAATGACGAGATCGTCCTTAAAACCATTGCCTTAAATCTATTGGATTATCTTTTGCGTATTGTGCAGAGTGACTGCATTGCAAGAATCTCTTATAAAGATGGCAAAGTAATTGGCTGGATACTTCTTCAAAATTTGAGGTGTCAATTCATGAGCCCTTGATACTTTTTCACGAGCTAGAAATGGTTGAGTTGCCTCATGATATTAATAACTTATTGCATTTCTCTCTACGCTGCAGGGAAGGATTGATAACATCGGGATATAATGTAAGTAATTGAGATGAAATGATGCAATCTAAATTTTTCAACTTTGCCAGCTTTGATACCATATACGCTCTTTTTGGGAAATTCAGATAAGGCTTGGCGAGGAAAGCATGAACGCTTGTGTCTGGATGAGATGGCCTTTTGTAAATCTAATAGAGTATTTGGTCCATAACCTGCACGGGTTAAGTCATTTTTTGTGACAAGTGATGCCTATCTGCAGCATTTCATCAAAAAAATTTCTCCTTTCCAACTGTATGAAATTAATTATTTCATCTGTTCACTTATTGTATGAAAAGTTACTGTCTATTTAACTTGTCTCATACATGTCGGCATTTTGCGGTCTGCCAGGGAATTGATGTTTTAAATGGCATAGCATGGGATAGCAAAGAGAAGCGCCTTTTTGGTAAGCTCTCATCTTCAACCTGCATTTTCCAGCATGTAATCTTCATAGCGTCAAGTCCGTATGTCTACAAGCAAACCCATTTGGTGATCAATTTACTGACAAGGTCGCATGCTCCTGTCGGAGATGTGTATTCATGGGCAATGCCTTAAGATGAAGACTTTGTCATAGTTTTCTGCCCTGGTTTACATTGTTGCAATACACTAATCTGCATTTTTGTGTGCAGTAACTGGAAAATTGTGGCCGAAGCTCTATGAGATCTGGTTGCATCCTGTAAAAAGGCGGTTTGATGATGGAGTCATCGAGCGAATATGTCTGCGGATGCCTTTCAATTTCGGAAAGCCATAGTCTGACGGAAGAGTCATTCACTACACAGTAATGGTTAGTTGTGCTACAAACAAGTTGGCAAATTCGGGGTTATAGTGTTCGGATTTACAGTGTCCGTCAGCTGAGAAACATACAATCATGGAAAAGAAACTATTAAGTGGCATCAAGTTGAAAGAAAATGAAAACGTTTTCACGTTGACAAAATTTGATCTCTCTTTCTCTCTATGGGTTTTGTTGGGTCTCGTCTCTTCTATATTTTCTACCTTATGCTGGTTACCAGGCATAAAAGGACTGAATACATCCATTAGCCAATTTCCTTCTTCTTCTTCTTTTTTCCGTTCTTTTTTTTTTAAAGTCAACGACTTGAATGGATGGAAGCCACTTTCAGAAATTCATAACGAGTGGAGATTTTATTTAGACAAATTACGAATTGCTTTACTCGTTGCAGGGTAAAATTCATTATGGTTTAGAAAACTTGTAGAATGTCTTGTCCGATGAGGTTTGGATCGGTAAGAGCGTTTCATCTGTTCCATAGACCCGGTCCACTTTCCCACTGAAGACGGGACTTTCTATCTCCGACTCCGAGCAAGGAAATTACATAATCGCCCATAGATAAGAGTAACACCGATTTGCTTTTCTCCTTTGTGAGATAAATGAACGACAATTTTGAATTTGACTGCGTCGACCATACTTCCAGAAGTTTATGTAGACCCACGGAGTTTCAGCATATAAGGCCTAGCAAAAGTTTGGTGTTCTGTGCGATCTTTAATGAACGTATGTAGCTAATTAATATTTCATATGGAGCTTAATATGTCACCATCCTTAATTAAATTTTCTTGAATTAGTAAAATTTCGTTTGTTTGGCGAAAAATGAATGATTTGAAAAATATTTTTCTAAAGATAATCGAAAAAAATACCAAAAATGTCCTAGATTTATTACAATTATGGCAATTCAATCTTAAACTTTTTTTTAGTCAATTGAGTCCTAAACCTTTTGTATTTGTCCCAATTCAGTCCATTCGATCATTTTTGATCGAAAACCGTTGATGTGGATGTTAAATGTCCCATGTGGGGCGGTGGGCGCTGACGTAGATAAGTTTTAATAATTATTTAATATTTTCTCGAACTCATTTCTATTTTTTTTTCTTTAAAGTGGCTGGTGAGGGTCGTTGGGACGCCCTTGCTAGCCATATTAGGAAAAAAAAAAAGAAAAAAATCCTAGTATATTACTAAAAATTGTTTACGTCTGGAAGAAGGCCATCGAAAGAAATGCAAAAAGTTTAGGACTCAATTGACTAAAAAAAAGTGGATTTAAGATTGAAATGACACAATTGTAATAGATTTATGACTTTTTTTTTGCAATTTTCTCAAAATAATTGCTAGTATTAATTGATGAGTAACTGTTGTTCATTTATTTTTGCGAACGAGGTAAGCAATCGTTCTTATGAAATTATTTTTAAATTATATATTTTGCGCGAAGTAAAGAAGGTGTAATTTATCATACTGCTTCTAACTTACTATGATTCGGATCGGTACGATGAGCCAGGGAACACTGAACAACGACAGGTCTCAAGGTCAGGGACGCCTCAACGGCCGTTGGAAAAAGAACCGGTCTTCTCCGAGAAGATCGGGAACGAAATAAGGTTTGGTTAGTGCTAGAATCTCGCGCCCCTGAACGCAGCTTGACACATATTGAAAAGTGCAACTCCGTGTGAAATTCAGTCTGACTGTCTTTAGCTTCAAAGCTCTGTTCATCTCCCTTCACTCTCTTGAAGCCACCGTCAAATCATGTCGTCGAACTCGTCTCATTCGGCTAAACAGCTCTCGAACCACACCCCGCCACTATCCGGACTCCGGTTGCCGATCCGAATACTCGTGCTCTCGGTCGTCGTTATCGTTTCACTTCTGATTCCCGTTCTCTTCATTTGCTGCTCCCGCAGAAAGCACTCCAGGCCTTGCTCCTGGGTGTCGATCCCCTACGCTGCGGTAAAGAGTCCTTGTGTCGCTCTGAGAGCTTCATCGTTCGATGGTAGACTCCTGTCTTCGCCCCGCCTCTCCGAGGTTGAAATGGAAGCCGTCATGTTCGACCAGTGGACGGCGGCTCCGGTTCCTGAGAGCGGGATGTTCCGGACAAGCCTTTTGGCTGATTCGGAATCAGTTGTGGGGAAGACGAGGTTCGCGCTCGATGAGATTAAATTCGCGACGAATGGATTCGCTGTCGAGAATGTGATTGGATGCGGAGACCATGCAGTTGTTTACCAGGGGGTTTTGCAGAATGGTTTAAGAGTGGCAGTGAAGAGATTGCTGTGCGGCAGGTACTAAACTTCTTCTTTAGCTGGATACATTTAGGAACTCCTGATAAATTAATGAAAATTGAATCTGTGCGACGATCAACGGTAGGCCTCGGAAATAGATATCAGAATTTAGCAGCTTCAGAGCATTGCCATGCTATGAAGATCATGGAATGAGTTAGTGACTACCGGAACTGATTTTTAGTCCGGATAAACGCATTCATTTTGGTTGGTCAATTGCTAAAAAAATGAAGTCTTGGCTTATATTACTAAAGCTTCTGTGGTTCCTTAGTCTGGAAGATGAGGAATTCAAGCGAGAAGCGGAGGTGATATTGCATATTCGACACAAGAATCACGTGAAGCTGCTCGGATACTGCGCCGACGGAGATTACAGGTAACAGCTAGGTACACACCGGTCTAATATTACTTTGGACAGAATGTTGAAATGTTGAGTTGAATCATCATCACATCAGGGTGGTTGTCTATGAGTATGTTGATAATGGCAATCTGCATCAGTGGCTTCATGACTGTAGTGGAAAGGTCAGTCCTCTAACATGGGGTCAAAGGATCGATATAATCAGAGGAACAGCGAAAGGGTGCGTTTCCTGAGCCTAAACTTAGATTTTACGATCATTTATGACTGCTATCTTGAGGAACAAGTTCTTGCAGATTGGCCTACATTCACGAGGACACAGAACCGAAGGTTGTCCATTGCAACATCAAATCTAGCAACATACTGCTCGATCATCAGTGGAATCCAAAGATCTCTGATATCGGGTTGGCCGAGCTCTATGAACCGGAGCAGAGTCATGTGTCAAGCGAAGAATCGTGGTAAAATTAGTTTACTGATCAAGCATCGGCTTTTGATCTAGTGAATTCATGAAACGTACTTGTTCATATGACTGACTCAAATTCCTCTGAGTCCTCAGTTATGCAGCAGCAGCCTACGACGTCTATTGCTTTGGAGTACTTGTGATGGAGATAGTATCAGGGAGGCTTCCTGTAGATGAAAGTCAACCCCAGGTAAGGCCTATGGAACTGCAAATCAATTAAGTCTGCAATGGTGACAGATGGTAACATCAAACGGTGCGTCGACTTAAAATTTGATTTCTACTGACAGGCACATTTGGTTGATTGGTTGAAGTTCATGGTTGCAAACCGGAGAACTGAACATGTGGTTGATTCTAAAATACCTGAAAGGCCTTCTTCGAAGGAACTCAAGAGGGTTCTTCTGATTGCTCTAAGATGCGTCGATCCGGATTTGAATCACAGGCCTAAAATGGGGGATGTAGTTCACATGCTAGAGACGAGGGATTTGCTAATCGGAGATGTTATATTATCCGCGCATTAACTCAAAACATTATGTTATTTCTGTTTGCAATTATCAGTCATTTCATTCACCGATCCCCCATTTGGTTTGGTTTGATCTAGAAGCAAGGGATTAGGTGAAGGCAACTTCTTCTACTTGTGCAGGAAACATCTATTTGGTTCTGTTTCCTTTGGGTAATTACTAGGAGGAGAGAAATTATCCTGCCATAATCTTCCTGTAGATAAAATCATTTAAGATACCGCACAATTGTAAGGATCATACGAAGATGGATGCAAACAGACACTCAAGTTTGTAGCAACTCTAATGCATTGGCGCACAGATTCTTGTGAAGCATCGCTCTTTAAACGCTGGAAACACTAGTGAACATAGTTGTTAGGAACAGAACAGGTCTTCAACTCTACATCCTCAATTGGCAGCCTGTCCGTAGGAAAAGGACAGTCTATCGCCGGTTTCTTCTCGGGCAACAGGTCACAAGGCACAGGAGTCACATTGCTTGTCACTCCCGCTATGTCCGTGCAGTTCCACTGTAGTTTCTTCTGTTCTTCGCTCAATTCGATATGGACATTCGAAATGCAGATCCCAGTGAAAGGATCTCCTTTGATTCCTTCAAGTCTTGCCGAATAAGTCACATTCTTAGCCCTGATGTCTCTGTAATTTATGCCTTGGATCACAGGTAGCGCCTTAGGATCGTACCCAGGATCAGGGTGGGAATTATAGGCACCGTCATCCAAAACACATACTTCATGGTCTTCATCATCATCCCCTTCACGAAAATGTCCTTGACATAGGCTCCTCTTCCGGGAGCGGTTTTGATTCTGACACCCGATTGGGTGTTGATGGCCATGATATCCTCGGCTCTAACGTCTTGGATTCCACCCGACATCTCACTGCCAAGAGCTATCGTGGCACTGTCCGGAGAAATGCAAGTAAGCCGTCTTATAATCACGTGCTGTGCTGCATTCCGAACTTAATCCCGTACTCGTCCCAGCCACTCTTGATTGAGATGCAGTCATCTCCGGACACTATGTAGCAATCCTCAATTCGGACGTTCGTGCATGAATCTGAGGATTGGAATTAAACAATAGCTAAGAACTTATGAGTTGCATTAGAAAAGATGATAATTTCCAAGTTGTACTCAGTCTAACAGCAGCTACTGAAAACCGGCACTTGATAAGCAGCAAGAAAGAACATGAAATTAATCGGGAGCGATAAAACTAGAAGGCTAACCGGGTCTACTCCGTCAGTGTTCGGAGAATCAACTGGTGCGAGGATGGTTAGTCCTTGAACCAAAATATTGCTGCAATCATCACTTCGATAGTCAGTAGCAGTCTCAAACCAACAAAAGATTCAAACACATTTTAAGACAAATTTTCACAGCTCCGAGTGCGACTTAGAAGCGGGCAAACCTGCTGTAAACTGGATGAACGAACCACGACGGAGAATCAACCAAGGTGAGATTAGCTAATCTGGACCTGATCCGAGTACATGATTTCGATAAGGTAAGGTCGAGTAAGGTTCAGTTCATCTTTCTTGAACTTGTCCCACCAGTAAGCACCCTGTCCGTTTATGGTGCCATTATCTCCTGCAAAAAACCCCATTCAATAAAGTTCTCGACCAGAAATTTAATCAAAATTCAGATGATTAGATCTTATCAAAGTGTGAACTCAATTACAAAGCCAAATCTTGACTAGGTATATATACCTGTGATCACTACGTCAGTGAGATTTGTACCGAAAATTAGACTGCTGAACCGTCCGCCGGGAGCGTCTCTTCCTCTCCCATACGATGGCAAGATCGCCAGATGTGGCCATTCCGATTCATCCTGTACATATAATATAATGCATATATCCCGCACTTATTCACGGCGCATGCCCACATTATATATTCAAAGTCCATTGTGCACACAGACACACACGAAGAGTTGAGAACAAATGCTCAATAATCTATAATTAGCAAAACCCGCAGTTAAGGATATGAAACTTGTTCCGTGTTTGAGCCTCCGTTCGTTCGAAGAAACAATTTCCAGGAAACGAAAATAGCCTAACATAAGAAAAGACATGACAAGCAGATGGAACAGAGGCTGTTCGTTTCTTATCATGTTCCAAACACAGACTTTTCCCCAAAAAACATGTGACGAATTATGTTTTTCTATACGTTCCAGCTCGGATCCCTCTGCTTTACGAAAGAGATGATTGATTTAGTCAAGTGGACTTCATATAGCCTTAGACCTTGTCATGAAGAATCGGACGTGAGACCTTGCGGTCGGCGACGTGATTCCACGGATAAACCATGCAAAGCCAACAACTTTGTTTTTTTGTGCGCTTTGGAATCGTCACCACACACAAGCAGATACCTGGGATGCGAGAACAGTGGCGTCTTTCTCGAGGTAGAGCGTGAAGTGGCTGGTGAGATTGAAGCTCCCCGTCAGCCACTTCCCCGCCGGCACCACCAGCTGCGCCCCGCCGTCCCACGCTTGCCCGCTCAGGTTCGCGACCGCCCGCCTGAACGCCTGCGTGTTCGACGTCCTCCCGTCCCCGACGCCTCCGAAATCCACCAGCGACGCGCTGTGCTTCCGGCAACCGATCGCCGCGTACGACTCTCTTCCTCTCGCCGAGAGCAGGGACGAAAGGAGGAGCAGGATCAGCAACGGCAAGACCCTCGGCAACGTCATGATCATCTGTTTCGAAACAAAATAAACAAAAGTAAGAACGCAGAAGATGGATTAAGACGATTAAGCGAAGACGACGAGAAGGGTATAACGAACGAAGCAATGAATCTTAAAAACCAAGAGCTGCGTCGTCAGGACGAGGATGAAGATGACGACGTGAATGAATGAAGATGGTCCTTGAAGTTACAAATGGATATTCCTTTATAGGATCAAATCTGGGCTGCACTTAAATTAATTTCAGAATCTCTTCTATTGTTCTTTTGTAAACACGGTCGTGAATGGAAGTAAAGATCAACTTGGATGGCATGCAGCAACAGTTATGGCAGGTATTTATTTATTTATTTATTTTTTGGTAAGGTACAGTCATGGCAGGTATTCAGCTCTGTATAAAGGAAGAATATCCTTTATACAGAGCTGAATACCTGCCATGACTGTACCTTACCAAAAAATAAATAAATAAATAAATACCTGCCATAACTGTTGCTGCATGCCATCCAAGTTGATCTTTACTTCCATTCACGACGTGTTTACAAAAAGAACAATAGAAGAGATTCTGAAATTAATTTAAGTGCAGCCCAGATTTGATCCTATAAAGGAATATCCATTTGTAACTTCAAGGACCATCTTCATTCATTCACGTCGTCATCTTCATCCTCGTCCTGACGACGCAGCTCTTGGTTTTTAAGATTCATTGCTTCGTTCGTTATACCCTTCTCGTCGTCTTCGGCTTAATCGTTTAACCATCTTCTGCGTTCTTACTTTTGTTTATTTTGTTTCGAAACAGATGATCATGACGTTGCCGAGGGTCTTGCCGTTGCTGATCCTGCTCCTCCTTTCGTCCCTGCTCTCGGCGAGAGGAAGAGAGTCGTACGCGGCGATCGGTTGCCGGAAGCACAGCGCGTCGCTGGTGGATTTCGGAGGCGTCGGGGACGGGAGGACGTCGAACACGCAGGCGTTCAGGCGGGCGGTCGCGAACTGAGCGGGCAAGCGTGGGACGGCGGGGCGCAGCTGGTGGTGCCGGCGGGAAGTGGCTGACGGGGAGCTTCAATCTCACCAGCCACTTCACGCTCTACCTCGAGAAAGACGCCACTGTTCTCGCATCCCAGGTATCTGCTTGTGTGTGGTGACGATTCCAAAGCGCACAAAAAAAACAAAGTTGTTGGCTTTGCATGGTTTATCCGTGGAATCACGTCGCCGACCGCAAGGTCTCACGTCCGATTCTTCATGACAAGGTCTAAGGCTATATGAAGTCCACTTGACTAAATCAATCATCTCTTTCGTAAAGCAGAGGGATCCGAGCTGGAACGTATAGAAAAACATAATCGTCACATGTTTTTTGGGGAAAAGTCTGTGTTTGGAACATGATAAGAAACGAAACAGCCTCTGTTCCATCTGCTTGTCATGTCTTTTCTTATGTTAGGCTATTTTCGTTTCCTGGAAATTGTTTCTTCGAAACGAACGGAGGCTCAAACACGGAACAAGTTTCATATCCTTAACTGCGGGTTTTGCTAATTATAGATTATTGAGCATTTGTTCTCAACTCTTCGTGTGTGTCTGTGTGCACAATGGACTTTGAATATATAATGTGGGCATGCGCCGTGAATAAGTGCGGATATATGCATTATATATATGTACAGGATGAATCGGAATGGCCACATCTGGCGATCTTGCCATCGTATGGGAGAGGAAGAGACGCTCCCGGCGGACGGTTCAGCAGTCTAATTTTCGGTACAAATCTCACTGACGTAGTGATCACAGGTATATATACCTAGTCAAGATTTGGCTTTGTAATTGAGTTCACACTTTGATAAGATCTAATCATCTGAATTTTGATTAAATTTCTGGTCGAGAACTTTATTGAATGGGGTTTTTTGCAGGAGATAATGGCACCATAAACGGACAGGGTGCTTACTGGTGGGACAAGTTCAAGAAAGATGAAACTGAACCTTACTCGACCTTACCTTATCGAAATCATGTACTCGGATCAGGTCCAGATAGCTAATCTCACCTTGGTTGATTCTCCGTCGTGGTTCGTTCATCCAGTTTACAGCAGGTTTGCCCGCTTCTAAGTCGCACTCGGAGCTGTGAAAATTTGTCTTAAAATGTGTTTGAATCTTTGTTGGTTTGAGACTGCTACTGACTATCGAAGTGATGATTGCAGCAATATTTTGGTTCAAGGACTAACCATCCTCGCACCAGTTGATTCTCCGAACACTGACGGAGTAGACCCTGGTTAGCCTTCTAGTTTTATCGCTCCCGATTAATTTCATGTTCTTTCTTGCTGCTTATCAAGTGCCGGTTTTCAGTAGCTGCTGTTAGACTGAGTACAACTTGGAAATTATCATCTTTTCTAATGCAACTCATAAGTTCTTAGCTATTAGTTTAATTCCAATCCTCAGATTCATGCACGAACGTCCGAATTGAGGATTGCTACATAGTGTCCGGAGATGACTGCATCTCAATCAAGAGTGGCTGGGACGAGTACGGGATTAAGTTCGGAATGCCAGCACAGCACGTGATTATAAGACGGCTTACTTGCATTTCTCCGGACAGTGCCACGATAGCTCTTGGCAGTGAGATGTCGGGTGGAATCCAAGACGTTAGAGCCGAGGATATCATGGCCATCAACACCCAATCGGGTGTCAGAATCAAAACCGCTCCGGAAGAGGAGCCTATGTCAAGGACATTTTCGTGAAGGGGATGATGATGAAGACCATGAAGTATGTGTTTTGGATGACGGGTGCCTATAATTCCCACCCTGATCCTGGGTACGATCCTAAGGCGCTACCTGTGATCCAAGGCATAAATTACAGAGACATCAGGGCTAAGAATGTGACTTATTCGGCAAGACTTGAAGGAATCAAAGGAGATCCTTTCACTGGGATCTGCATTTCGAATGTCCATATCGAATGAGCGAAGAACAGAAGAAACTACAGTGGAACTGCACGGACATAGCGGGAGTGACAAGCAATGTGACTCCTGTGCCTTGTGACCTGTTGCCCGAGAAGAAACGGCGATAGACTGTCCTTTTCCTACGGACAGGCTGCCAATTGAGGATGTAGAGTTGAAGACCTGTTCTGTTCCTAACAACTATGTTCACTAGTGTTTCCAGCGTTTAAAGAGCGATGCTTCACAAGAATCTGTGCGCCAATGCATTAGAGTTGCTACAAACTTGAGTGTCTGTTTGCATCCATCTTCGTATGATCCTTACAATTGTGCGGTATCTTAAATGATTTTATCTACAGGAAGATTATGCAGGATAATTTCTCTCCTCCTAGTAATTACCCAAAGGAAACAGAACCAAATAGATGTTTCCTGCACAAGTAGAAGAAGTTGCCTTCACCTAATCCCTTGCTTCTAGATCAAACCAAACCAAATGGGGATCGGTGAATGAAATGACTGATAAATTGCAAACAGAAAATAACATAATGTTTTGAGTTAATGCGCGGATAATATAACATCTCCGATTAGCAAATCCCTCGTCTCTAGCATGTGAACTACATCCCCCATTTTAGGCCTGTGATTCAAATCCGGATCGACGCATCTTAGAGCAATCAGAAGAACCCTCTTGAGTTCCTTCGAAGAAGGCCTTTCAGGTATTTTAGAATCAACCACATGTTCAGTTCTCCGGTTTGCAACCATGAACTTCAACCAATCAACCAAATGTGCCTGTCAGTAGAAATCAAATTTTAAGTCGACGCACCGTTTGATGTTACCATCTGTCACCATTGCAGACTTAATTGATTTGCAGTTCCATAGGCCTTACCTGGGGTTGACTTTCATCTACAGGAAGCCTCCCTGATACTATCTCCATCACAAGTACTCCAAAGCAATAGACGTCGTAGGCTGCTGCTGCATAACTGAGGACTCAGAGGAATTTGAGTCAGTCATATGAACAAGTACGTTTCATGAATTCACTAGATCAAAAGCCGATGCTTGATCAGTAAACTAATTTTACCACGATTCTTCGCTTGACACATGACTCTGCTCCGGTTCATAGAGCTCGGCCAACCCGATATCAGAGATCTTTGGATTCCACTGATGATCGAGCAGTATGTTGCTAGATTGATGTTGCAATGGACAACCTTCGGTTCTGTGTCCTCGTGAATGTAGGCCAATCTGCAAGAACTTGTTCCTCAAGATAGCAGTCATAAATGATCGTAAAATCTAAGTTTAGGCTCAGGAAACGCACCCTTTCGCTGTTCCTCTGATTATATCGATCCTTTGACCCCATGTTAGAGGACTGACCTTTCCACTACAGTCATGAAGCCACTGATGCAGATTGCCATTATCAACATACTCATAGACAACCACCCTGATGTGATGATGATTCAACTCAACATTTCAACATTCTGTCCAAAGTAATATTAGACCGGTGTGTACCTAGCTGTTACCTGTAATCTCCGTCGGCGCAGTATCCGAGCAGCTTCACGTGATTCTTGTGTCGAATATGCAATATCACCTCCGCTTCTCGCTTGAATTCCTCATCTTCCAGACTAAGGAACCACAGAAGCTTTAGTAATATAAGCCAAGACTTCATTTTTTTAGCAATTGACCAACCAAAATGAATGCGTTTATCCGGACTAAAAATCAGTTCCGGTAGTCACTAACTCATTCCATGATCTTCATAGCATGGCAATGCTCTGAAGCTGCTAAATTCTGATATCTATTTCCGAGGCCTACCGTTGATCGTCGCACAGATTCAATTTTCATTAATTTATCAGGAGTTCCTAAATGTATCAAGCTAAAGAAGAAGTTTAGTACCTGCCGCACAGCAATCTCTTCACTGCCACTCTTAAACCATTCTGCAAAACCCCCTGGTAAACAACTGCATGGTCTCCGCATCCAATCACATTCTCGACAGCGAATCCATTCGTCACGAATTTAATCTCATCGAGCGCGAACCTCGTCTTCCCCACAACTGATTCCGAATCAGCCAAAAGGCTTGTCCGGAACATCCCGCTCTCAGGAACCGGAGCCGCCGTCCACTGGTCGAACATGACGGCTTCCATTTCAACCTCGGAGAGGCGGGGCGAAGACAGGAGTCTACCATCGAACGATGAAGCTCTCAGAGCGACACAAGGACTCTTTACCGCAGCGTAGGGGATCGACACCCAGGAGCAAGGCCTGGAATGCTTTCTGCGGGAGCAGCAAATGAAGAGAACGGGAATCAGAAGTGAAACGATAACGACGACCGAGAGCACGAGTATTCGGATCGGCAACCGGAGTCCGGATAGTGGCGGGGTGTGGTTCGAGAGCTGTTTAGCCGAATGAGACGAGTTCGACGACATGATTTGACGGTGGCTTCAAGAGAGTGAAGGGAGATGAACAGAGCTTTGAAGCTAAAGTGGACAGTCAGACTGAATTTCACACGGAGTTGCACTTTTCAATATGTGTCAAGCTGCGTTCAGGGGCGCGAGATTCTAGCACTAACCAAACCTTATTTCGTTCCCGATCTTCCCGGAGAAGACCGGTTCTTTTTCCAACGGCCGTTGAGGCGTCCCTGACCTTGAGACCTGTCGTTGTTCAGTGTTCCCTGGCTCATCGTACCGATCCGAATCATAGTAAGTTAGAAGCAGTATGATAAATTACACCTTCTTTACTTCGCGCAAAATATATAATTTAAAAAATAATTTCATAAGAACGATTGCTTACCTCGTTCGCAAAAATAAATGAACAACAGTTACTCATCAATTAATACTAGCAATTATTTTGAGAAAATTGCAAAAAAAAAGTCATAAATCTATTACAATTGTGTCATTTCAATCTTAAATCCACTTTTTTTAGTCAATTGAGTCCTAAACTTTTTGCATTTCTTTCGATGGCCTTCTTCCAGACGTAAACAATTTTTAGTAATATACTAGGATTTTTTCTTTATTTTTTTTTTCCTAATATGGCTAGCAAGGGCGTCCCAACGACCCTCACCAGCCACTTTAAAGAAAAAAGAAATAGAAATGAGTTCGAGAAAATATTAAATAATTATTAAAACTTATCTACGTCAGCGCCCACCGCCCCACATGGGACATTTGACATCCACATCAACGGTTTTCGATCAAAAATGATCAAATGGACTGAATTGGGACAAATACAAAAGGTTTAGGACTCAATTGACTAAAAAAAAGTTTAAGATTGAATTGCCATAATTGTAATAAATCTAGGACATTTTTGGTATTTTTTTCGATTATCTTTAGAAAAATATTTTTCAAATCATTCATTTTTCGCCAAACAAACGAAATTTTACTAATTCAAGAAAATTTAATTAAGGATGGTGAAATACTAAGCTCCATATGAAATATTAATTAGCTACATACGTTCATTAAAGATCGCACAGAACACCAAACTTTTGCTAGGCCTTATATGCTGAAACTCCGTGGGTCTACATAAACTTCTGGAAGTATGGTCGACGCAGTCAAATTCAAAATTGTCGTTCATTTATCTCACAAAGGAGAAAAGCAAATCGGTGTTACTCTTATCTATGGGCGATTATGTAATTTCCTTGCTCGGAGTCGGAGATAGAAAGTCCCGTCTTCAGTGTGGGAAAGTGGACCGGGTCTATGGAACAGATGAAACGCTCTTACCGATCCAAACCTCATAGAACAAGACATTCTACAAGTTTTCTATACCATAATGAATTTTACCCTGCAACGAGTAAAGCAATTCGTAATTTGTCTAAATAAAATCTCCACTCGTTATGAATTTCTGAAAGTGGCTTCCATCCATTCAAGTCGTTGACTTTAAAGAAAAAAAGAACGGAAAAAAAAGAAGAAGAAGAAGGAAATTGGCTAATGGATGTATTCAGTCCTTTTATGCCTGGTAACCAGCATAAGGTAGAAAATATAGAAGAGACGAGACCAACAAAAACCCATAGAGAGAAAGAGAGATCAAATTTTGTCAACGTGAAAACGTTTTCATTTTCTTTCAACTTGATGCCACTTAATAGTTTCTTTTCCATGATTGTATGTTTCTCAGCTGACGGACACTGTAAATCCGAACACTATAACCCCGAATTTGCCAACTTGTTTGTAGCACAACTAACCATTACTGTGTAGTGAATGACTCTTCCGTCAGACTATGGCTTTCCGAAATTGAAAGGCATCCGCAGACATATTCGCTCGATGACTCCATCATCAAACGCCTTTTTACAGGATGCAACCAGATCTCATAGAGCTTCGGCCACAATTTTCCAGTTACTGCACACAAAAATGCAGATTAGTGTATTGCAACAATGTAAACCAGGGCAGAAAACTATGACAAAGTCTTCATCTTAAGGCATTGCCCATGAATACACATCTCCGACAGGAGCATGCGACCTTGTCAGTAAATTGATCACCAAATGGGTTTGCTTGTAGACATACGGACTTGACGCTATGAAGATTACATGCTGGAAAATGCAGGTTGAAGATGAGAGCTTACCAAAAAGGCGCTTCTCTTTGCTATCCCATGCTATGCCATTTAAAACATCAATTCCCTGGCAGACCGCAAAATGCCGACATGTATGAGACAAGTTAAATAGACAGTAACTTTTCATACAATAAGTGAACAGATGAAATAATTAATTTCCATACAGTCGGAAAGGAGAAATTTTTTGATGAAATGCTGCAGATAGGCATCACTTGTCACAAAAAATGACTTAACCCGTGCAGGTTATGGACCAAATACTCTATTAGATTTACAAAAGGCCATCTCATCCAGACACAAGCGTTCATGCTTTCCTGGCCAAGCCTTATCTGAATTTCCCAAAAAGAGCGTATTCGGTATCAAAGCTGGCAAAGTTGAAAATTTTAGATTGCATCATTTCATCTCAATTACTTACATTATATCCCGATGTTATCAATCCTTCCCTGCAGCGTAGAGAGAAATGCAATAAGTTATTAATATCATGAGGCAACTCAACCATTTCTAGCTCGTGAAAAAGTATCAAGGGCTCATGAATTGACACCTCAAATTTTGAAGAAGTATCCAGCCAATTACTTTGCCATCTTTATAAGAGATTCTTGCAATGCAGTCACTCTGCACAATACGCAAAAGATAATCCAATAGATTTAAGGCAATGGTTTTAAGGACGATCTCGTCATTTAGGCACAGTGATCATACTAGAATATCAACTTAACAATGTAACAGATAGCATTTTGCACTCATATAAGCATTGCTATGAGTCAGAAAATAACAGTATTCAAGCATTTGCGACTCAAAGTGTGACCGTTCTTCCCCAGAAATCGGGACTTTGAAGCAGAGAGGAAATTTTTCAAGCAAGGTAAGATTGCCATATTCACATGTCAGGCTCTCTCCCTGCCTACAGTACTGTGGGAAGTAAGTCTTTACCTGCCATATGTTTGCCCAAACTTCCCCGTCAATATACTCCAGCTCATTTAGGTTGTGAACTTCATGGGTCCTGTATCTGACAACCTGTTTACCCACGACTGCAACAAAGATCGCCGCCTATCAGTATAAAAATCTCTCTGTCAAAGGAAAAGGTTGCAACAATGGCAGAGGCTTGATGAAAGAAGGGACGAGTTAGAGCACCTCTGAAATTATGAGGATCGATCTGATACAATGTTGAAGTTCCATCACTTCCAAATAATATTTTCCATCAGTTGCTAGTCCCCAACCATCTTGCATCTCATGAGTGAATTTTTCAAACTGCACCAGAGCGAAAAATTATGAAGAAGTTGGTATCCAAGAAGAACCCCACTCATAAGCTCTGACAGCACTACGAAGAAACAAGGCAAGATAGAGAGAGTTAACAATGGCAACGTCAACGGCTGGCCACTAAGGCAATAGGCGTCAGAGGGAGAGAGAGCACAGCAAAACATCACAAGTCGAAAGCTAACATCACCTAATACAAAAGTCTTTGCAGCAATAATGATAAATAAACTATAACTAAATCTTCTGGGATAGTAAATCTGAAAGGGGTGGATTCAATGGGGACAAAAAGAGAAGTTATTTTTTCAAGAGGAAGTATTTTTCCCAAAATCCCTTATTTTAGGTGTAGACTCGGTTAAGTCATATGCAACAATTCCATCATATAAGCACTATGCCTTATCTTCCATATGGATGCCACCTTAAATTTCACAATCTTCTCAATAGCTTCAGTCTGTACATAAAATCACAACTGCATACAGGCAGCTGCACAAAGGAAGTAGTGGTCGTGCAACTTTGAATAGTTACATTGTCAGATAGAAAAATCAATGATAAACTTCGATCAAATGGCTATCTTTCTATTACAGCTTTGGAGGTACAGAATAGCCCGTAAACAGGAATAGGAATTTCTTAATCTGAAAAGAACCCGTCAGGCAGGCTGATCCTAATGACTCCCTAAAGATTAGAAGACGACTTATGCACATAAGAATTTCAGAGCGCTCCCTCTTAAGAGAAAACTTATTTAAATAAGTTTTCTCTTAAGAAGGGAGCGCTCTGAAATTCTTATGTGCATAAGTCGTCTTCTAATCTTTAGGGAGTCATTAGGATCAGCCTGCCTGACGGGTTCTTTTCAGATAAGAAATAGCCTATTCCTGTTTCGGGCTATTTGTACCCCAAAGCTGTAATAGAAAGATAGCCATTTGATCGAAGTTTATCATTGATTTTTCTATCTGACAATGTAACTATTCAAAAGTTGCACGACCACTACTTCCTTTGTGCAGCTGCCTGTATGCAGTTGTGAATTTTATGTACAGACTGAAGCTATGAGAAGATTGTGAAATTAAGGTGGCATCCATATGGAAGATAAGGCATAGTGCTTATATGACGGAATTGTTGCATATGACTTAACCGAGTCTACACCCTAAAATAAGGGATTTTGGGAAAAATACTTCCTCTTGAAAAAATAACTTCTCTTTTTGTCCCCATTGAATCCACCCCTTTCAGATTTACTATCCCAGAAGATTTAGTTATAGTTTATTTATCATTATTGCTGCAAAGACTTTTGTATTAGGTGATGTGTAGCTTTCGACTTGTGATGTTTTGCTGTGCTCTCTCTCCCTCTGACGCCTATTGCCTTAGTGGCCAGCCGTTGACGTTGCCATTGTTAACTCTCTCTATCTTGCCTTGTTCTTCGTGGTGCTGTCAGAGCTTATGAGTGGGGTTCTTCTTGGATACCAACTTCTTCATAATTTTTCGCTCTGGTGCAGTTTGAAAAATTCACTCATGAGATGCAAGATGGTTGGGGACTAGCAACTGATGGAAAAAAATATATTTGGAAGTGATGGAACTTCAACATTGTATCAGATCGATCCTCATAATTTCAGAGGTGCTCTAACTCGTCCCTTCTTTCATCAAGCCTCTGCCATTGTTGCAACCTTTCCTTTGACAGAGAGATTTTTATACTGATAGGCGGCGATCTTTGTTGCAGTCGTGGGTAAACAGTTGTCAGATACAGGACTCATGAAGTTCACAACCTAAATGAGCTGGAGTATATTGACGGGGAAGTTTGGCAACATATGGCAGGCAGGTAAAGACTTACCTCCCACAGTACTGTAGGCAGGGAGAGAGCCTGACATGTGAATATGCAATCTTACCTTGCTTGAAAAATTCCTCTCTGCTTCAAAGTCCCGATTTTGGGGAAGAACGGTCACACTTTGAGTCGCAAATGCTTGAATACTGTTATTTTCTGACTCATAGCAATGCTTATATGAGTGCAAAATGCTATCTGTTACATTGTTAAGTTGATATTCTAGTATGATCACTGTGCCTAAATGACGAGATCGTCCTTAAAACCATTGCCTTAAATCTATTGGATTATCCTTTGCGTATTGTGCAGAGTGACTGCATTGCAAGAATCTCTTATAAAGATGGCAAAGTAATTGGCTGGATACTTCTTCAAAATTTGAGGTGTCAATTCATGAGCCCTTGATACTTTTTCACGAGCTAGAAATGGTTGAGTTGCCTCATGATATTAATAACTTATTGCATTTCTCTCTACGCTGCAGGGAAGGATTGATAACATCGGGATATAATGTAAGTAATTGAGATGAAATGATGCAATCTAAAATTTTCAACTTTGCCAGCTTTGATACGAATACGCTCTTTTTGGGAAATTCAGATAAGGCTTGGCCAGGAAAGCATGAACGCTTGTGTCTGGATGAGATGGCCTTTTGTAAATCTAATAGAGTATTTGGTCCATAACCTGCACGGGTTAAGTCATTTTTGTGACAAGTGATGCCTATCTGCAGCATTTCATCAAAAAAATTTCTCCTTTCCAACTGTATGGAAATTAATTATTTCATCTGTTCACTTATTGTATGAAAAGTACTGTCTATTTAACTTGTCTCATACATGTCGGCATTTTGCGGTCTGCCAGGGAATTGATGTTTTAAATGGCATAGCATGGGATAGCAAAGAGAAGCGCCTTTTTGGTAAGCTCTCATCTTCAACCTGCATTTTCCAGCATGTAATCTTCATAGCGTCAAGTCCGTATGTCTACAAGCAAACCATTTGGTGATCAATTTACTGACAAGGTCGCATGCTCCTGTCGGAGATGTGTATTCATGGGCAATGCCTTAAGATGAAGACTTTGTCATAGTTTTCTGCCCTGGTTTACATTGTTGGCAATACACTAATCTGCATTTTTGTGTGCAGTAACTGGAAATTTGGCCGAAGCTCTATGAGATCTGGTTGCATCCTGTAAAAAGGCGGTTTGATGATGGAGTCATCGAGCGAATATGTCTGCGGATGCCTTCAATTTCGGAAAGCCATAGTCTGACGGAAGAGTCATTCACTACACAGTAATGGTTAGTTGTGCTACAAACAAGTTGGCAAATTCGGGGTTATAGTGTTCGGATTTACAGTGTCCGTCAGCTGAGAAACATACAATATGGAAAAGAAACTATTAAGTGGCATCAAGTGAAAGAAAATGAAAACGTTTTCACGTTGACAAAATTTGATCTCTCTTTCTCTCTATGGGTTTGTTGGGTCTCGTCTCTTCTATATTTTCTACCTTATGCTGGTTACCAGGCATAAAAGGACTGAATACATCCATTAGCCAATTCCTTCTTCTTCTTTTTTTTCCGTTCTTTTTTTTTTAAAGTCAACGACTTGAATGGATGGAAGCCACTTTCAGAAATTCATAACGAGTGGAGATTTATTTAGACAAATTACGAATTGCTTTACTCGTTGCAGGGTAAAATTCATTATGGTATAGAAAACTTGTAGAATGTCTTGTTCTATGAGGTTTGGATCGGTAAGAGCGTTTCATCTGTTCCATAGACCCGGTCCACTTTCACCACTGAAGACGGGACTTTCTATCTCCGACTCCGAGCAAGGAAATTACATAATCGCCCATAGATAAGAGTAACACCGATTTGCTTTTCTCCTTTGTGAGATAAATGAACGACAATTTTGAATTTGACTGCGTCGACCATACTTCCAGAAGTTTATGTAGACCCACGGAGTTTCAGCATATAAGGCCTAGCAAAAGTTTGGTGTTCTGTGCGATCTTTAATGAACGTATGTAGCTAATTAATATTTCATATGGAGCTTAATATTCACCATCCTTAATTAAATTTTCTTGAATTAGTAAAATTTCGTTTGTTTGGCGAAAAATGAATGATTGAAAAATATTTTTCTAAAGATAATCGAAAAAAATACCAAAAATGTCCTAGATTTATTACAATTATGGCAATTCAATCTTAAACTTTTTTTAGTCAATTGAGTCCTAAACCTTTGTATTTGTCCCAATTCAGTCCATTTATCATTTTTGATCGAAAACCGTTGATGTGGATGTCAAATGTCCCATGTGGGGCGGTGGGCGCTGACGTAGATAAGTTTTAATAAATTTTAATATTTTCTCGAACTCATTTCTATTTTTTTTCTTTAAAGTGGCTGGTGAGGGTCGTTGGGACGCCCTTGCTAGCCATATTAGGAAAAAAAAATAAAGAAAAAAATCTAGTATATTACTAAAAACTGTTTACGTCTGGAAGAAGGCCATCGAAAGAAATGCAAAAAGTTTAGGACTCAATTGACTAAAAAAAAGTGGATTTAAGATTGAAATGACACAATTGTAATAGATTTATGACTTTTTTTTGCAATTTTCTCAAAATAATTGCTAGTATTAATTGATGAGTAACTGTTGTTCATTTATTTTTGCGAACGAGGTAAGCAATCGTTCTTATGAAATTATTTTTAAATTATATATTTTGCGCGAAGTAAAGAAGGTGTAATTTATCATACTGCTTCTAACTTACTATGATTCGGATCGGTACGATGAGCCAGGGAACACTGAACAACGACAGGTCTCAAGGTCAGGGACGCCTCAACGGCCGTTGGAAAAGAACCGGTCTTCTCCGGAAGATCGGGAACGAAATAAGGTTTGGTTAGTGCTAGAATCTCGCGCCCCTGAACGCAGCTTGACACATATTGAAAAGTGCAACTCCGTGTGAAATTCAGTCTGACTGTCTTTAGCTTCAAAGCTCTGTTCATCTCCCTTCACTTCTTGAAGCCACCGTCAAATCATGTCGTCGAACTCGTCTCATTCGGCTAAACAGCTCTCGAACCACACCCCGCCACTATCCGGACTCCGGTTGCCGATCCGAATACTCGTGCTCTCGGTCGTCGTTATCGTTTCACTTCTGATTCCCGTTCTCTCATTTGCTGCTCCGCAGAAAGCATTCCAGGCCTTGCCCTGGGTGTCGATCCCCTACGCTGCGGTAAAGAGTCCTTGTGTCGCTCTGAGAGCTTATCGTTCGATGGTATGACTCCTGTTCACTTCGCCTCCG
>JAGVVM010009251.1:0-13002 GCA_019149425.1 Psidium friedrichsthalianum
TCGCGACGGGGTGACTCCCCAGCCAAGTATTCACACGAGTAGCCCGGGATGACCATGTGAACATTCCATTCCACGTTCGACCCGTTCCTGTCCGCAAAGAGTCTTTTGAACTCAAAATTCCTCCATATCCAACAATTATACAATGAAACCTTTGTGTATAATCTCAAGTTTTTTAAAAAATTATGACGGGGAGTCTAGTCATTGAATTATCGTCGTTAAAAGTCTCGTCAATTTAAGAGATAGAAATTCATAAAATAACGACACGCATGAAGGAGAAATTTTCCATCCACACGCCCCTTCCGCTCGCAGCCCTACAATGTTTCATAGGTTGCTTTCGGGGCCCATGCCAGTCAAACCGGTGTGAACGCCATCAGGGACGGCATCTTCCGAGCTGCGACCGGTTTTATTCCCTTTGCATCCCCCGAAAGCGACACTAGAGATAGAGAGGCACACATGGCCCTTTTTTAATTTTGAAAGGGAGGCTCTCGCTACTGCTCAGTGGCGGCTGATTGAAAACGACAATTACTTTCAGATAAAGAAAAGTTCGGCTATCACGGGCAGGGCCTAGAAGTGTCTCTCTATATTTGTCGCGATAAAGGGGGAGGCCGGTATCGGCGTATATCACAACCCTCGTCTTTCTTCTAGTTCGATCCTTTTTGGAGGAGCGCGTTGCGTGTTCATGGCGGCTTATTATAAAGGTAGTGGACCGTCGGAGAGCAGGCAAGTACGTGGTCTATCCGCCCACAGGCGATGAGGAGGAGGAGGGAGCAACAGACGGGGGCTAGGGCGCCCCGGCCCGGCTCGGCGGCATCCGAACTGGCAGCAAATGGGTACGAGGCCCGATCATGCGATGTACTCAGCGTATGGTCGGCCTGGAGAGTTCGTCCATATATTTGGGTCGAGAAGAGAGAACGTGACGAACCGGGAGGTTTCACACAGTTTTTGCGGAGCTCTCACTTCAGTCGGGATTACTATGGGTTGTATAGGGGTGGTTTTGCTTAAGAGAGACATCTACCATTTCTGCTTCCATAGCTGGTGAGTCCTTATATTCTTCCTCTTTCTCCGTCTAACCAAAGCAAATCCGAACAAGAAAGGTTCTCTTTGTGTCTTCTTAAACCAGATTATGGTTACGCACCATCGCCGTCATTGTCGAGGACCAGAACGATCTTCAATCGGCAGTTGATGGGACACTCGCCGGGAGAAACAAATCGTAGCACCCTCGAGTTACTACCCCGGCAGAGGCACGGCACGCACAAGTCATGGACACGAGGGATATCACCACCACAGCAACCCCAACCCCGCCGTGATGATGTCGAGGGAGGACCCTTTATCACGAGTGCGGAACCAACGTCACTCATGGTGGCCCATTGGCGGATCAGCCGAGCCATCTTTTATTCAAGGCGTGGGCATCATCATTCGGGAAGGGTTCCATCCTCAAATGCCCCGGCGATGGACATCCTTCGCGCTCAAGTTATTACCTGATTACCAACGATCATGCAGGCCAAGATACAGCAGCAACAGTGAGCATGCATGATCAACCCGGGGCTTGTGTCTAACCACTTCTCAGGATCATCAAGGTGATCAATTCACGGGGTATTTAGATTACATCACAGACGATTTCTGTCCAGGCGAGCAGATGAATGAAGATGAGATGAGGAACAGTTGCTTTTGGGTGACAAGCCACCCCATTTTACGCCTTAGAAGAGGGTGAGGCGTACCCACGACATTTGTTCTATTGATAAATTATCCTTTTTCTAATGGTGGACAAATTCAATTTTATTCTCCAACAATGACGATGGAAGCTTTTCTCGTGTTTTAGTGAAGAATCAGTGTAACTTTTTGGAAATAATCAAACTCTTGGATGATTTGATCTCATTTGCTCATGATGCGTCTCGATAACTCTTGGATGATAGGCTTCTCTATATATATAGAGAGAGAGAGGGGGGGGGGGGTGTGTGTGTGTGTGTTACGTACTAATTATGCTTATAATTTCAGTTAGAGAGAGATTATAAATTCTCAAAATAGATTTCTTTTAATAGACACTCAACAGTTCAATATTCTATACATCTAGTATAATTTTGACTTTCTTGCATTGATCTTTTTTATTATATATTTTTCATTCAATTAGAGTTGTTGACTTCTGCATGCTACGCGCGCCATGTATGAGTAAAATTTGATATGCTAATTGTCGTCTGGACAAAATTATAGGTTAACTCAGGTCTATTTTGAAAATTATATGACAACGTAGCAAGAAAACCCCTTGCAATGAATATCTAAAAGTTGACGTGAAAAAGAGTATATCGTCACTTTTTAAATGTACTGTCCACATAAAAAATACTAGGTCATCGATATGGATAAATATATGATTAGAACCTATGATATTACTAACCACGTGACCCAGCAGTGATGACCCCAAAAATTATTATCGGCATTGACACACATCAAGGACCAATATTAATCAGTTGTCGATATAGAATGACGAATGATCAACGATGGTTGACGATATTTATTATCGTCTATAAATTCCATCTTTCGCTTACTAAAGAATCCCCTCATGCATAAACGAACATATTTATTATCTTTCAATTATCTTTACTTTCTTGCATAATACTTTTAACTTTCATACTTGCATCCTCGATTAAATTCTGGTGTGCTTCTTAGCTGCAGTTTTCTAGAACCGCATCATCAATTAAATTTCGAGATATATCTCTATCATGGGTATTGCACATTCGAGTAAATTCCGATGCAGCACCTTCATGTTCTCAAGCTTTGTCGTTGATCAAATTCCAACATAGTTTGTTTATGTTTGGTTCAGTGAAGTGGCCGTATTTTGGAAGTTTTGTCGTCAATTAAATTCCAACACAGTTTATGTACGTATGGTTTTTTTCGAAATATAGTTATCATTTCTTCTTGTTTACCTGTGACATTTCTTGTCAAGAATACATTTCGCGTGGAACAAAACTGTGGCATGCCTGGTCGTACAATGCGGTTGATTTGAGGAGATACGGTGGCGAGCACAAGAAATATACTTGATCTTGAGAATTCTGGCAATAACAACCCGTCATCGCAGCCTAGTGATGATAAAGTTAGGACGCTCTGAGTCATCGACTGCACAACCAGTGGCAGAGCAAGAGCAGGCAAGGTGGAAATGTCGACATCCAAGACAACTCACCGATGAGCAACGAAGGTAGTTTGGAGCCAGTCATGTGTTATTTGGCTACCATGAGAAGGATGTTCGACGAACACCAGATGAGACAACTTATCAACATGATAAGCAAGAGCGATTGATCACACAATTGTGAAGTGTTCTTGTGATATTTGGTGCTCGTCAAGTTGACAGATTAATGTAGCAGTTATAGATCCCAATAAGCATATGAGATAGCTTTGTCATGATTAATATACTAAGCATTTTCTCTGCCGATTAAGAAACCAAAACACAATGTAATTGAAGAAGGGGGAGTATATAATACTTACAAAGATAATGGAGGCTGGCAGAACCCAAGACATTCACGTGCACATGTGAGGTTTGAGGCCTGCATGTGGAATATGCAAAGGGGCTTAAGGCTCCCATCCCGACATAAAATGGGGCCCCAAGGGCTGAACGAGGCCGAAAGGCCGACTGTAGTGCTAAAGCATATAAAGTAGGCATAACTTTATATGATGCAAACATCACTTCAATAATGAACTAAAGAATATGTTCACAATATCTCACCATAAAAAAAAAAGGTTAGCAAACGCTTCGGCTAGTATAACCCCCATATGAAAAATCATTTAACACAAGTGTCGACAGACAACCTTGATGTCACGCTATTGAAACAAAAACATTTTCAAAAACAGAATCTTAGGCCTAAGTCCGCTAAGAGTTTTAGCTCAAGTCCCTAGTGGATTTGCGATCTTCCTCGAGGTGAACCACCAATGAAAAGCTAATGGATTACTAGGTGAGCATCAATAGTTACTTATCAAAGAGATGGTGTTGTTGTCCAGTGCAGACTCCAAGTCCATATTAATCTCAACTTGAAGACCCGATTCAAATATAATTATCTCATCTTTTGGAGTCACCATTAGTCGGTTACGAGTGGATTGGACACCAAAGTAAGCCACGGGAGTATGTTTTCTTTTTGCGAACTAGAGATTTTGAATACAGGAACTTAGTTACACTAGATTAATTTAACATCTTTTCGGTACTTTCTCTCTTTATTATGAAAATGTTATTGCATGCAGTTTGTGTTAGTTTTATCCTAAAACCACCAACATGTGGTAGGTAACATACGAGGATGCAAACATAATGTGGTATTCAATAAATATTAAGTAAATTAATGAAAAGATTAAAGAACTTGGAATGAATGAGCAAGCAGAAGCGAATCCCTATGTATCGCTGATTGAAACAAGGAATCTACAAACTTTAGACTCGAAGGGAGCTATGCAAATGATATACGCAAAATCATATGAAATGAATGAATGTCATGCATGATTATGCATGAACTTGCGATTATGGTTGCTATGCTCCGCAACTTACACTAATCTTTTTTTGGGTAAGGTAAGCATAAACTTACACTAATCTTTCTTTTTTCTTTTTGGTATTTTCTCATTAAATTAACATAAAGAATACGCAAATGAGCCCCTAAATCACTACATGATCGAAACCTACGTGTATGCTTAAATGAATTACTAAATGACATGCGTGAATTATTACATGACATGCATAGGCAATATTAACTATATACAATGGAAAATGCGATCTATCGGAGATGCTAGTTAAGATTAATTCCTAAAGCTATGTGACATACTAAATGATATGCAGTATGCAACATGGATATTATAAAAGCTAGTCAAGAATTGATTCTATGATTAAAGGAGATTTACGTGAGGTTTTAATGGAATTTTTTATGTACTCTAAATCTACATGACAACCTAAATTAACAAGAAAATAACGTGTCTTATATAAATGAATATGACTTAAAATATGCTACAAAAAAATATGCAACATGCAAGAGTATAGATGAAAGCGGGAAATCTAATGAAATGGAAGCGCGGACTATTTGATGGAAGCACAGTAACAACGAATAGCTTCCAGAATTATTATTATGCATCAATGCTCATGGAAATTATGCAACATCATAAAAAAAAAAATCATCGACAATGATCAAAGATATGTAGTGGTTATTAAACTTTGACGTTATGATGCAGAGACACCATTCTTGATTAATCCTAAATGCAAATTACTCTATGCAATGCAGGATATGATGCAAGGGATATTAAATCAACCTAAAGTTCGACAACGATATATTATAAACTAAATCCTGACATAAAATTTTTAAATCTAATCCATTATTCATGTAATTACTGAACTTACCTTAATTAGAAGTATCAAGAAAACCCCAAAAGAGCATCCACGGCCAAGGAAATGGCGGCCAACCTTCAAGGGATCGCCGGCCAATAAAGGCTGCATTTGATCGTCAGAATGTAAGTCAGGATATGATATGTTTTATCCTATCATGTGTTTGGCAACTATCCAAGATAGGGTAAAGGGGGATATAGTCAATATAAAAAAAAAATCCTAGGAGAAGAGTTAGGATAGACCAGGATAGGATTTCTCAAGAGAGTAAATACGAGGAGAATTGGATTTTTTTCACAACCATTGCCTCTCCTTTGCACCGAGTCGCCTCTCTAGTTGGGGGTCACCTCTCCGACAGTGACAACAATCAAGTGTGGCAGCCTCTCCAGCAACACTAGGTTGGGGTCTTCAGCCACAAAGCTGGGTATCCACAATCTTATTTTTTAATTGATTATTTGGCGTGACATGAGATCACGTCCCTTTTTTTTAACCGCTCGAACATTTTCAACCTTTGAGGTCTCGACATGTTATGAAGAACTCGAGGTGGATCATCAACTTTCAAATGGGGTCTCGATATTCGAAAGGGCTCTCTTGAATGATCTACATGAGTGCATCTTCAACTTACAAAAAGAGGCCAGATAATTAGACTGTTCATCACTTGTTTACTCACTCAACAAGACAACAAGCAAAGCCAGCAAGTCTTTCTCAAAGGATTTGACTACAAATCAAGACCCTCAATTCAACGAGGTTTACTCCATCGATGTTGCACCCGAATTCAGATGGCAAAATCTTCTGCTCAACAATAAATCACTTATCATAAATCATCATTGAATAATTTCAAAAGCAACCTAATGTATCAGCAAAATAGAGTTGATCTCAGCCACGGCTTATCTCTGCTTATCCAACTTTAAATTCGTAATTTGCCAAATAGTAGATAGGATATAACAAAATTCTTGGATTTTTTATTCTCTCATATCCAGTCCTATCTTGACTAGAAATCCGGATGACCAAACAGTAAATAGAATATAAAAAATCCTTGGATTTCTTATTCTTTCCTATCAAATCCTATCTTGACAATAAATTCGAATGACCAAACACAGCCAAAGAGAATTGCTAGAGGAGGATTTAAAGGTCAGTAGCGCTCAAGCTTAGTTGACAACGACAATAGAGACTTGTAAGACAAGGGAAAACTGCAAATATATATATATATATATATATATATATATATATATATCAAATCCATTGCATTTGTGGCAATTTAGTCCTAAATCTGTTGATTGCGCCAATTTAGTCTTAAACCTTTTGACTTAGAGTTAATTTAGTCTTTTTGGCTAATTTTGGCTAGTGTACATTTGGGTGTCGGCCAACCTACGTGACCTAGTCAGCTTTGAAATGAGCATTTTTTTTTATAATATTTCAACAATTTTTTTAGTTTTTTATCTTTTTTCTCTTGTTTTTTCCTCCTCTTTCCTCTGGTGGCTAGCAAGGTCTGGCCTCACTTGAGCAAGAGTGGTGGTGCCTTCGCTGCCACAAGTGAGTGTCAATCTTGTTATGGCGAGGGCAACCTCACTAGGCATCTCCCAGGCAAGGGCTGGCCTTGCCCTGGCCTTGGCGACGCCCGATGATGCCGCCCTATCCCAGGCAACACCCGACGAGGCCACCCTTACCCAAGGCGAAGTGGTGGAAATTTTAAGTAGCTTTTTTCGGAGCCTTGAATTGTCTTCTTTTTGTGTGTATTGCTTGTATGAATCCTTTGTTTTGGATTGACAGGTTCATGGCTCTCTTGAGATAAGTAATGGATCTCCAATTCTTTGTTTTTCCATTCTTTTATTCTTTGAAACAGAACAAGAATATAAATCATTTTGGTAACGTCGGTTAATTTTTCTATTTTCTAGAACAAAAATTGTTCCCAAAAATAGATTTGGAGCAAAAACAATAAGTAAAAAAAAATTAGCTTCTTTGTTCCGAAAACAAAAGGAAAAAAAATGTCACTTTAGAAAAACAAGCTTAGTGTAACTTAAAACTCGTCTTTACAATACAAGTCCACCACCAATTGCCAATCATTGCCACAGCTCGCAGGTCCCCGTCGCCTCCACTGACATTTATGTAATTAAATTAAAAAAAATTGGGAATAGAGATTTTTAAAGTCACACCAAACGCATTTTTTTTATATTCGAGAATATAAATTTTGTGCAGTTACCATATGCATTTTTCTGCTAGAAATTATTTCCGGAACATAAACATTATCACTCACACCCCTAGTTTCCCATTTTACATGAAGCAAATTATGATTTCTTTATGCTATAAAATTAGGATATCTCTCTCTTACTCCCCATGTGGCCAAAATCTGCATAAATTAGGCCCTATTGCTTTCCAAATTTTGTTAAAGCTCACTTCAGAACACCCATTGCACATGGGGATTTCGGCCACAGTAAGGAAAATTTATGGCTTTGGCCAAGTTGTATTGATCTTGGGATTAAAATTAAATGGGCTCATTCTTGAAAAGGAAAGATTTGGGCCTCCCTCCTTGCCCATTCAGCACTTTGAACTAACTCCAAAGCAATTTACGCCTGGACCGATTTAAATGCAATTTATATTGACATACGGTGGGAAATTTATCAAAAAAATTTTAAATTTATTATGATTGTGTCAATTCAATTTTAATTTTTTTAACTCAATCCTAAAATTTTTATAGTTATGCCAATTCAGTCCATTCGAATAATTTTAGTCGGCTGACGCTTATGTGGATTTTTTTAAATGACATTTTAATATTCTTCATTTTTAATTATTTTATTTATTTTTATTAATTTATTATGATTTCTTTTTTTTTTCCCTTTTTTGTTAGGGCTGGAAGAGGTTGAGGGCCACCAGTCGAGGCCCGACAACCTCTGGCAGCCATTGGAGGCAGTTGGGAAAGGCATCGCAACCATTGCCCGGTGCCCAACGAGACCTAGCTGCTTGTAAGAGTTTGTGACCCTCTCCTAATGGCCAGCGATGGCTCACGGCTCTCGCCTAAAGGTTGATTAGGCTGCGACCCTTGTTAGCGGCTAGCGAGGGCTTGTAAGCTCTTACCCACTAGCTAGCGACCACTCAAAAACCCTAGTTAAAAAAACAAAAAGAAGAAGATAGGAAACAAGTTATTAAAAAATTAAAATAATAATTTAAAAATTAATAATATTATTAAAATGTTATTTAAAAAGTTCACATGAGTATTGAGAGTGCCGCGTGAGTGCCGGCTAACCAAAATTAGTCCGATGGATTAAATCGGCATAATTGTAAAAGAGCTTAAGACTGAATTGAATAAAAAAAATTAAAAATGAATTAATATAATTACAATAAATTTTGAATTTTTTTGGTATTTTTCCTCATGTTATTGCTAAATGAAAAAGCTTCTAGTGTCCATAATGTAGATTCGAATCATGTCAATGATTTTTTTTTTCAAGGATCGAAATCAATCCCTGCGTAAAATGATTAAATATAATAGTCATAATTTAGGATTAATAGTATGTTCGATAACGGAAAATCGATCCTCACGAATGAAAGGCAAAACGATGCGTTTTAGTCTGTCTATCGCCGCCATCACCACCGCTACCACCACTAAACCCTTCGATCTCTCACCTCGCCTCCGCCGGGCGACCGCCATGTCGCAGTCGCAGTCGCATTCATTCCCCCAAACGCCGCCGAATCTCCGGTTAGTTACCCCGTGCCGCTCTCTCCTCCATTGACGCCCTTATCGAAGCAAGTAGAGCTAGCGAGAGCCATGTCCGCTTCCTCCAAATCGAGCGCCTTCTCGCTCTCGAGGAGTCACGTGGTTTACGAAGACGAGTGGCTCGTCGCCGTGAATAAGCCACCCGGAATTTACTGCGAGAGCGTCCTGGCCTCGGCTCCTCGCGTCGTTCTTGGTGATTCTGTCGATTCAGGTAGGTTTTCGATAGGCGATTTTAGTTTGAAAAGTTGCATCCTATTTCATATTGTGCAGATGATAATTCTTTTCACGGTCATCGACCTGCTTAACGCGGCGAGCGCTTGCTGTTTAGCTTCATATTGTGGTCGAAGTTCTACTTTCTTTGCCGATTCTTAGAAATCAAATGTGAGTTTCGCGAAATTCATTTGCGGGAATGCGTAGTTGCAAAATTCGTAATGCGAAGTTAAATTCGGTTCTATGCTTTAGTTTTAAGGAAAAGGAAATGCAAAACGCGAAAATTTGTAAATTTTACTTAAGTTCAGTTCGAAGGCATTGAAGCAGTTTCATAAAATTTTCATGCTTTATTAGGGAAGATAGTAGCAATTACATTTCCTTGGGCTTAGTTCTGGTATAATTTGATGTGGATGGGATTAGAGAATCCTACTACGAAGCATATGAATTGTTGCTGTTTCAGGTGCAGTGATGCTTGAGTGCATTTTCAGCTCTAGATTGTAGTGATGTCGCTTGCCCTATGTTGATCAGCTTTAGTAGAAGGCTAAATTTGAATCCAATTCATGGCTTTGACTGATTTTATTCAGTTCTGGCCATTTTTAATGAGATAGCTGGAGCAGATTTTGAGGTTGATTCAATCCCTGTCTTTCTCATTTCAAGGATGCTCCTGTCATAGAGAATTATTGTTCCTTGATTCCTGTCTGACCCTGCAGATTAGCTCAGTCAATTTAAGTTCTTTGAAGTGGTTATTGTTGCATGACATGTGCTCGACCTACTTAACTGGTAAATGTGGTTAAGATGGAAGTCGAATTTATCTTTATATGTCATAGTTTGAATACTTAAGATGTACCTACATTGTCGGTACTAGAACAAGTTATCTGAATTCCTTGACAATTGCATCATGATTCAATCAAATGAGTGCACAGAATCCAATGTTGACGGCTTGCAGTATTCTCCTTTTAGGATGCACCGAAGCTGTGCCTGAGCTCCACCTTGCTAACCGACTTGACCGGGACACAAGTGGTATTATGTTGATAACCAAATTGCATAAAGTAGCTTCTAGGCTTGTGAAGGCGTTTACTGAGCATAAGGTGAGAAAAACATACATAGCTCTCTGTGTTGGATTAGCACCGAAGTGGGGGAAAACAATAACCATTCAATCAGGCCATGGCCGTCAAAGTTTGGAGCTTGGAGAGTCCTATGCAGCACCAGACGTGGGACGAACACTGCCAGGTGGGTCTGTGGTCAGGACATGGAAACATCATTTGAGGTATTGTCCGTAAATGGCCAATTGAAGTCCAAGGAGCCAGTTAAGCAGGAAAAGATAACAAAATATGGTAGTAGTTGAAGAGAAATCTTCTATCAGGATTGATGGAAGGAAAGATGTAGTTTTGGTGAGAGCATATCCTCAGAGTGGTAGGACGCATCAAATCCGCTTGCATTGCCAGTATCTTGGGATTCCCATAAGAGGTGATGTGAAGTACGAGGGTGTGTATGAGTGGGAAGCACAAATATATGACTACCATGCTCTTCATGCCGAGAGCTGTCGTTTGAGCACCCAGTTACGGGGTGCCCCTGATGTTTCGGGCACCTTTTACCTGCATGGGCTGCTGAGTACTGCCCTAATGGATCCCACCTGCTTTTTTCTTCAGTGAAATTCACATTGATGATTTCTCAAGAAGAAAAACGACTAGTTTTTTTTTGTTATTTCACCTGCAAAGGGATGTTTATCCAAAGCAAAGATTAAGCATTTTGATTAAACCCATCCCCTCGGTCGAAGTTGTTCCTCTCTAGTTGCCTGTTTGTTGGAATTTTAATCTCAAGCAGTGCTAGGAACATTGTTCTAGCTGCTCAGCTCATAATTTGTCGTAACATGAAAGATCTCCATTTTCTCTGTTTATATGGAGGAGAAACAGCAAGACTATTTTGGACAATCCCCAATCAAGTTGGGATCAATTTTGCCATAACGAAAGGTTAGGATCCCCTTCTATGATTCTTTTATTGTGGACTGAAATAGACATTGTAAAGCTGAGTGTGCCTTGCGCACCTTCATTATCCTTTATGGAGGGAAAGATTGATACCAACGTGACCCTTTTTCTTAGAGAAGGTGATGCTATGAAACTGTACAATCTTTCAAGGGAGGACAGAGATTTTAGTGCAGTGTCTAGAGATATTTCTTTACATTGTTGTCTTGATGGAATTTCATTTTCAATCTGTACTCTAGAGCCTGATAGGCCAAGACTTAATTTCCTCTAACTAACTGTGTGGTCCATGCAACATAAATTTGTAATGATGCAGCGTCCATTCTTTTTTCGTTTTGCCTGTTATTGGATGCTCCGGTAGATATTTTAGGCGTTGATTTGACCACCAGATTCTAACTTTGGAATGTTTCTTGTCGTTCTCTTGCATAGCGGATCTGTGACGCATTCGTTATGTGTATTTTTGCTTAATTCTTGGCGGATGAAGAAATGGCAGGGATTTGCGTGTGTGCTCAGCTTGCGAATTGCTCTTCACGAGCTCTTTAGAAATTAAACAAGCAATATTTCTCAAAGGTCGCCAGTTTATCACAGGTCTTTCACCTGGCAATATGTTTGATTTAGGGCATGGTTTTGCTTGTTTCGTAAACTTGGAAGCCTCGAATTACATGGCTTTCAAGTGAGGAATCTTAAAGATGGACGTGGCTGTTTGAGATTTCGCCGTCCAACATGTCGCCGTCAATGGCCTTTCTTGGATAAGAATGAACTGTGTGAGGTGCTCATTGATCTGAGGTTGCAATGCTGAAAAATCTCAAGATATCATCGGTCCATTTCGCGAACATCATCTTTTTCTGGATGATTGCTACTTACCGTAGAGCCTCAATATGGGTCAAAGACCCATATTTGACCCATATTTTGTATAAAATAGGTCTTATATGGGTCTTAACTTTAAAGGACTTACTAAAAATGGGTTCAAAAGGTTGAAGTAAATTAATGGTTCAAAACTGGGCCACGCATGAAACCCGTTTTCGACTCATTTTGACCCATAACTCTCACAAATTACAAATTAACTTAAGGCCTTTCCGTTTGTTTCACGGAAAATGTGATACTTTCGAAATCATTTTTCAGGAAGTCATTTTTCGAGAAAATAATAATATTTTTCCGATGTTTATTAATAACATAAAAATAACGGAACATAATTGTTCGTCTTTGTTATGGAATTGATTTTGGGGACCGCTGGTTGGCAGCGGCTGGCTATTGGCCGCGGCGGCGCGGGTGGGCCGGCCGCGGCGACACGGCGGCCGTCCTCAGCGACCGATAGGCCGACCACGAAGACCGGCCGAGGGCGACTGCGGCCGCCTCAGGACCGGCCCAGGGTCAAAACCTTCGGCCGTCCTCGGGCGACCAGCCTCGCAACCATGCGACCGGCCTCGGCGACCCGCCCGGTCGGCCGATGCGACGGGCCGCGGCGACCCTCGGCAGGCCGATGCGACCGGCCGACGGCGACCTGCGGCCGGCCGATGCGACCGACCGAGGCGACCCTGCGGCCCGCCTCGGGAGATCGGCCCAGGCGACCTTCCGGCCGTCCTCGGCGACCGCCAGGCGACCTGAGGCCAGCCGGAGGCGACCGAAAGAGAAAAGAAGGGAGAGGAAGAGAAGAAGGGGGGGGGAAAGGAGGGAAAGAGAAAGAAGAAAGGGAGGAGAAGAGAACGAAGGGGAAAAGAAGAGAAAGGAGAAGAAAGGGGGAGGGAAGGGGAGGGAAAGAGAGAGGGGAA
>JAGVVM010009252.1:0-13472 GCA_019149425.1 Psidium friedrichsthalianum
AATCAATTGAACTCGATTGACTAATAATCATATTAAATTCACTGATATGATTAGTAATCAACGCACCTTTGTCCATCTTCAAATTAAGCAGACGTTACATCAAATAAACATTATTGATCACATATGGCTTCTCATACATATCCAATAGTGCTTTCATCAAACTCATAGTGGTATTCTCTTTCACGATATTAAATGCAATATTATGAGCCAACGTCAGTTGAATAACACGCATCGCTCATTTATCCAACAATTCACAGTCAGCTTGCTTCATCGATTTTGGTTTCTCCCTAAACAAAGGTAAGTACAATTTCATCTAATATAGATAACCCTCAATATGCATATTCCAAAAACCAAAACTCTTCCCATCAAATCTTTCGATTTCATTTACTTTCTTTTATCCCCATTGATTCACTTCAACGTGGTCAAGCCTAGCTCTAATACTAATTATTGTGCGATTGAATAATAAAATAGACAGAGCAAGAAAATAAATTGGATACCAGATTTACGTGGTTTGGTCGTAGAGACCTATGTCCACGGAAGAGCAACAATAAATTTCACTATAGATCAAACAATATGATGGAGATTACAATCAGTCAAGTCATTCAAATACTCTCATTATTTTTTCAGCCCTAATTACATCAAATAACTTATGCAGTATTTAGTCCTATAATTCCTCATGAAATAATATCTCAATCTCATGAAAAAAAATTATACAAATCTTACTCTAAGATTTAAACAGCTTCGACACTAGAGTACTTGATGCAATTCCACGAAGAGAGGCCTACACTAAGCACTCGTGTTAACGGCGCTTCAACCACTCTAATAGAAGGCCAACACGTAATAGAATATGCATACATGTTTATATGTGCCCAAAAATTTAGTCCAAGTCAAAAGTCCACATTGAACTTTCCTTCAATGGCCAAAACTCCAACGCACATTTTACTTCAACAAGGAAAATAAACATATAAAATAAAATCTTTTAGTTTCCTCTTTGATTAACTTCACCAATTCCAACTTGCCATGAAGGAAATTACTGTATTATATTTTGCTTGATTTCAGACATCCGTAAATTATCCAATTCTAAATATTCACATTTTTGCTTCGGGTTCAAATTTGAGACATATTTTTAATAATCTCCATCTTAGCACGACGTTTAAGCCAAGTCATTATCGCTTCGCAAATAATTTGAACTTCACTACTACTCCCCACAGCCTTCCCCACAGCCTTTCGTGGGCTCAATCGTCACAGTTGTTGTTCAAGTTCAAGTCTCAAACCGTGGATCTCATTAGAACACCAAATGCATATGCACCTTTAATGCTATACAAGAACTTTCGCATATAATTTTCTTTACCACAGATAAAGCAAAACTATCTCTACCATCGATAGAGCACTTTAAGTTCTTATTTGAACAAAGTCTACTTTATATCCTTATTTTAGAAAATGAAAATACTTTAGGCCTTATTTGAATTTTTCTCTAAAAATGATCACAAACTTATTTCTCTTTTGGCCGTATCACAAACTTAACTAAGAAAAACAATCTGACAAAAAACAAAACTAAGAAAAAAGATCTAGTATAACTTATGTGCATTCTTTAAATTTGTTAATAGTAATGTCTTACCCAACTTAAAACTAATAGAAGTCCAAATCCGAAATAACACAAATTCATCATGCTCGTGCTTTTTTTTCACTCATTTTGAATTATGATACCCCTATCACTTTAAAGTGGCCACATTATTCCTTGTGGATCTCGTTCTTGATTTAAAATTAATTTTTTTCTTTTTTCTTGTTTTTCTTGTTTTGCTTGGTTTCATTTTTACCGACAGACAAATGTCACGAATCCCATTTGTCGGGTCGTGATACAAAACTATCCATGCCCATCTCAAACGACAAATTAAACATAGAGGTCAAATGTGGGGCCAACTCTTGACTTAAGATTTATTCTTAAATTTTTCCCTCGTTTCTGGTCTCTTCTTTGTTCTGATTTCTCCCATTTGGGACAAAATTGTCGTCCCACTTTTCCCAAAAAAAAAAAAACAAAGTTTATTGGACAGATTACCATCGAATTATTGTGTATATCAAACCATTATTCTAAAAATAAACGAAGCACAAATAAGAGAGAACAGAATTATCTACAAGTTTAATGAATGCATTTTGTTTAACTAAAGTTTATATTTGTCATTACATTATAGTCCATGTATTTTAATTGCACAATTTTTTAAAATATACCATAAAACATTAAAAATACGACAAAGTTAAGTACACTAAAAATATTAAACATCTATTACTATGTAAATTCAAAAGAAAATGCTCCCTAAAACCTTATTACATGAAATATTTTATTTGAATTATTACATGGAATAACTAGCCATTGATAAAGCAAAGATGAAAAGGTAAGTCATAATCTTAAATCAAGATCGAGACCCAGAAGGGATAATGTCGTCCATTCAAAGTGGTAGGAGATGTAGAAGCGAAAAATAGAGTGCAATGTGAACCATTCATTAACTGTAAACTTTTCTATTACAATCTTTTAGGGAAAGGTACCAAAAAAGTCCTAGACCAATGCATTGAATGTCAATTCAGTCATAAATTTTTAATTGTGCCTATTTAATCATAAATTTTTTATATTTGTGCTAGTTGAGTCATCCGATCAATTTTAGCTAGAAAATTGCTGATATAGACGCCATTTATCCTAGGTGGCGTGACCAACATTGATGTGGGCATTCTTAATAATTTTTATGCGTGGTGTCACCAGAGTTAACATGGGTATTTTTAAAAAAAAATCTTAAAAAAATTGAAATTGAAATTTTTTTCATTTTTTTGTCCGGCCCAAAATGAAAGGAGATAAAAAGAAAGAAAATTATATTTTTAAAAAAATTACAAATTCAATATCTCTATAGAAAATATTAAAAAAGTCCATGTTTAGTACCGGTCATGCCACATAGGATGATCGACATCTACGTCAGATATTTTCAGCCAAAATTGATATAAATGGAAAAGACTTAGGACTAAATTGGCATAATTAAAAGATTTAGTACTAAATTGGCACAATGAAATAGGTTTAAGACTTTGTGGCACTTCCCCTCCCCCCCCCCCCTCCCCAAAAATATTTATGTTACTTAAGGCCTTTGTTTATTACGAGCAACACCTAATCAACACGACTTAAAGCGATAACAAATTCAACTCAAGTCCTAACAGTCCAAGTTAACTCGAAAATCAAAATCATCATCTCGTGAGTAGCCAAAAGTGATTTTTTTATGTATAAAAAGATTGAGTAAAATGAATTTGCTTGGGTAGATTTTTGCCTCACTATTTTTTTTTTTTGGTACAACCCTGCTACCAATCACCATGCTAGCCAACTTTCGATCCGAAACAACTTAATTATTGTATCTAGATTCTACAAATTCAAGAAATAGACTTACTGTGGTGTACGAATTTTCAATTGCTTCGTTGAAATCTCATTAAATTATGTAAAAATACATATGTGGGTTACTAATTGGACTTTCATTGTATCTATAATAGGTGAAAATGTATTCGCGAGTACGCTATAAAAGAAATTATAGATCGCTCGATAGACGTGGGGTAAGCAAGAGTTCTCTGTCCACTAATAATCGAATCCTTTACATTAGGGAAAGGCTGGGCCCATCGGCCTTTGTATAAAAAGTCAAACGAACAGGAAGTTTGACTGGGCCAGGGCTCGACACAGACCAAACGATAGAATGCAGATTGGGCTTAGGCTTTGTTTCGGAAAATTAAGGGAGATAATAGTTTTTCCTCCAAATTTGAGATTACTCACTAACAAAAAATTCTTACTTCTATCCATTTTGCTCCCCAACTTCCACTTTTCCGCCACCTCCTCTGTTCCTCGAACGAGGCAGATTTCCGTTTCATTGCACATTCCGTTTGTTTTACAAAAAAATAATAAATGATTATGAAAAAAGTTTCCTTAAAACGATGGTTTGTTGTTAGTAATGAGAATATTCTTTATTGAATAATTATTTTGAATGATCATTTTTTGAGAAAATATTTTTTAAATTATTCATTTTTCACGAAATAAACGGAGCTTAAATCCCTATTCTTGTTGATTCAACCCCGTAAATGCTGAACGAGTTAAGTCGGAATTGGGCTCCATTAGAAACTAGAGATCATCCTCGAGCAAGCATTCTATGCATACATAGCAGTCTGCCCAGCTCTTTCCAGAAGCAGATAACATACATAGCAGTCTTCCCACTCCTATCGATAATCAAACCCTACCTGCCCATCTGTGGATCGGAGAGTCACCCTCGAGGGTCGAGCCCGTTGGTCAAACTACACTCCCTTACTTGAAAAAAAAAAGAAAAAGCATATATGTATACACACACACACTTTGCAGAAGCGGATAATATAAGACTTGTGGAGGCTAGGCAGGACTCGTGGGGGAATCTACGATCGCATGTTTGATGCATCATTGTCGGATTCCAGTGGGATTCGTATTGTACGGGCTCGAAAAGTTTTGGCAGTAACTATCGATCAACCATTCCAGCCTCCACAAGTCTCTGTGTCATCTGCTTCTAGAAAGAAATGGGCAGACGAGTTGATGGACCTGGCCTAACTGTCTAGTCGAATCAAGCGAAAAGCTGTTGGCAGACCTCAAAAGCACGGTGGGTGGGTTTTATAACCATTTTATTTTTTTATTCCAAGAAAAAATTAGAATAGAAATCCGTTTAACAAAACGATTTCAATTTTTTTATTTTCAAACAAATTGTTAGCTCGGAAATAGGTTTGGAATAAAAATGAGAATTAAAAAATTTTCATTTTTCTATTTTCGGAAAAGAAATAGGAATAAGAATTCTTTTTATTACTCGTTCCCTCTCTCTCATGCCCTTGCCTTTAGTTGCCTTCCGCATGTCATCTTTCGTTGGTTGCCCCATGCCAATCTCCAATCCCTGGCCACCTCTCGCCCCCCCTACCATCGCTGGTCTCCGGCCGACAACCGTAAAATTTACGGTTGTCGGCCGGAGACCAGCGATGGTAGGGGGGGCGAGAGAGGTGGCCAGGGATTGGAGATTGGCATGGGGCAACCAACGAAAGATGACATGCGGAAGGCAACTAAAGGCAAGGGCATGAGAGAGAGGGAACGAGTAATAAAAAGAATTCTTATTCCTATTTCTTTTCCGAAAATAGAAAAATGAAAATTTTTTAATTCTCATTTTTATTCCAAACCTATTTCCGAGCTAACAATTTGTTTGAAAATAAAAAAATTGAAATCGTTTTGTTAAACGGATTTCTATTCTAATTTTTTCTTGGAAATAAAAAAATAAAATGGTTATAAAACCACCCACCGTGCTTTTGAGGTCTGCCAACAGCTTTTCGCTTGATTCGACTAGACAGTTAGGCCAGGTCCATCAACTCGTCTGCCCATTTCTTTCTAGAAGCAGATGACACAGAGACTTGTGGAGGCTGGAATGGTTGATCGATAGTTACTGCCAAAACTTTTCGAGCCCGTACAATACGAATCCCACTGGAATCCGACAATGATGCATCAAACATGCGATCGTAGATTCCCCCACGAGTCCTGCCTAGCCTCCACAAGTCTTATATTATCCGCTTCTGCAAAGTGTGTGTGTGTATACATATATGCTTTTTCTTTTTTTTTTCAAGTAAGGGAGTGTAGTTTGACCAACGGGCTCGACCCTCGAGGGTGACTCTCCGATCCACAGATGGGCAGGTAGGGTTTGATTATCGATAGGAGTGGGAAGACTGCTATGTATGTTATCTGCTTCTGGAAAGAGCTGGGCAGACTGCTATGTATGCATAGAATGCTTGCTCGAGGATGATCTCTAGTTTCTAATGGAGCCCAATTCCGACTTAACTCGTTCAGCATTTACGGGGTTGAATCAACAAGAATAGGGATTTAAGCTCCGTTTATTTCGTGAAAAATGAATAATTAAAAAATATTTTCTCAAAAAATGATCATTCAAAATAATTATTCAATAAAGAATATTCTCATTACTAACAACAAACCATCGTTTAAGGAAACTTTTTTCATAATCATTTATTATTTTTTTGTAAAACAAACGGAATGTGCAATGAAACGGAAATCTGCCTCGTTCGAGGAACAGAGGAGGTGGCGGAAAAGTGGAAGTTGGGGAGCAAAATGGATAGAAGTAAGAATTTTTTGTTAGTGAGTAATCTCAAATTTGGAGGAAAAACTATTATCTCCCTTAATTTTCCGAAACAAAGCCTAAGCCCAATCTGCAATTCTATCGTTTGGTCTGTGTCGAGCCCTGGCCCAGTCAAACTTCCTGTTCGTTTGACTTTTTATACAAAGGCCGATGGGCCCAGCCTTTCCCTAATGTAAAGGATTCGATTATTAGTGGACAGAGAACTCTGCTTACCCCACGTCTATCGAGCGATCTATAATTTCTTTTATAGCGTACTCGCGAATACATTTTCACCTATTATAGATACAATGAAAGTCCAATTAGTAACCCACATATGTATTTTTACATAATTTAATGAGATTTCAACGAAGCAATTGAAAATTCGTACACCACAGTAAGTCTATTTCTTGAATTTGTAGAATCTAGATACAATAATTAAGTTGTTTCGGATCGAAAGTTGGCTAGCATGGTGATTGGTAGCAGGGTTGTACCAAAAAAAAAAAAATAGTGAGGCAAAAATCTACCCAAGCAAATTCATTTTACTCAATCTTTTTATACATAAAAAAATCACTTTTGGCTACTCACGAGATGATGATTTTGATTTCGAGTTAACTTGGACTGTTAGGACTTGAGTTGAATTTGTTATCGCTTTAAGTCGTGTTGATTAGGTGTTGCTCGTAATAAAACAAAAGGCCTTAAGTAACATAAAATATTTTTGGGGAGGGGGGGGGGGGGAGGGGAAGTGCCACAAAAGTCTTAAACCTATTTCATTGTGCCAATTTAGTACTAAATCTTTTAATTATGCCAATTTAGTCCTAAGTCTTTTCCATTTATATCAATTTTGGCTGAAAATATCTGACGTAGATGTCGATCATCCTATGTGGCATGACCGGTACTAAACATGGACTTTTTTAATATTTTCTATAGAGATATTGAATTTGTAATTTTTTTAAAAATATAATTTTCTTTCTTTTTATCTCCTTTCATTTTGGGCCGGACAAAAAAATGAAAAAAATTTCAATTTCAATTTTTTAAGATTTTTTTTTTAAAAATACCCATGTTAACTCTGGTGACACCACGCATAAAAAATTATTAAGAATGCCCACATCAATGTTGGTCACGCCACCTAGGATAAATGGCGTCTATATCAGCAATTTTCTAGCTAAAATTGATCGGATGACTCAACTAGCACAAATATAAAAAAATTTATGATTAAATAGGCACAATTAAAAAATTTATGACTGAATTGACATTCAATGCATTGGTCTAGGACTTTTTTGGTACCTTTCCCTAAAAGATTGTAATAGAAAAGTTTACAGTTAATGAATGGTTCACATTGCACTCTATTTTTCGCTTCTACATCTCCTACCACTTTGAATGGACGACATTATCCCTTCTGGGTCTCGATCTTGATTTAAGATTATGACTTACCTTTTCATCTTTGCTTTATCAATGGCTAGTTATTCCATGTAATAATTCAAATAAAATATTTCATGTAATAAGGTTTTAGGGAGCATTTTCTTTTGAATTTACATAGTAATAGATGTTTAATATTTTTAGTGTACTTAACTTTGTCGTATTTTAATGTTTTATGGTATATTTTAAAAAATTGTGCAATTAAAATACATGGACTATAATGTAATGACAAATATAAACTTTAGTTAAACAAAATGCATTCATTAAAACTTGTAGATAATTCTGTTCTCTCTTATTTGTGCTTCGTTTATTTTAGAATAATGGTTTGATATACACAATAATTCGATGGTAATCTGTCCAATAAACTTTGTTTTTTTTTTTTGGGAAAAGTGGGACGACAATTTTGTCCCAAATGGGAGAAATCAGAACAAAGAAGAGACCAGAAACGAAGGGAAAAATTTAAGAATAAATCTTAAGTCAAGAGTTGGCCCCACATTTGACCTCTATGTTTAATTTGTCGTTTGAGATGGGCATGGATAGTTTTGTATCACGACCCGACAAATGGGATTCGTGACATTTGTCTGTCGGTAAAAATGAAACCAAGCAAAAACAAGAAAAACAAGAAAAAAGAAAAAAATTAATTTTAAATCAAGAACGAGATCCACAAGGAATAATGTGGCCACTTTAAAGTGATAGGGGTATCATAATTCAAAAATGAGTGAAAAAAAAAGCACGAGCATGATGAATTTGTGTTATTTCGGATTTGGACTTCTATAGTTTTAAGTTGGGTAAGACATTACTATTAACAAATTTAAAGAATGCACATAAGTTATACTAGATCTTTTTCTTAGTTTTGTTTTTGTCAGATTGTTTTTCTTAGTTAAGTTTGTGATACGGCCAAAAGAGAAATAAGTTTGTGATCATTTTTAGAGAAAAATTCAAATAAGGCCTAAAGTATTTTCATTTTCTAAAATAAGGATATAAAGTAGACTTTGTTCAAATAAGAACTTAAAGTGCTCTATCGATGGTAGAGATAGTTTTGCTTTATCTGTGGTAAAGAAAATTATATGCGAAAGTTCTTGTATAGCAATTAAAGGTGCATATGCATTTGGTGTTCTAATGAGATCCACGGTTTGAGACTTGAACTTGAACAACAACTGTGACGATTGAGCCCACGAAAGGCTGTGGGGAAGGCTGTGGGGAGTAGTAGTGAAGTTCAAATTATTTGCGAAGCGATAATGACTTGGCTTAAACGTCGTGCTAAGATGGAGATTATTAAAAATATGTCTCAAATTTGAACCCGAAGCAAAAATGTGAATATTTAGAATTGGATAATTTACGGATGTCTGAAATCAAGCAAAATATAATACAGTAATTTCCTTCATGGCAAGTTGGAATTGGTGAAGTTAATCAAAAGAGGAAACTAAAAGATTTTATTTTATATGTTTATTTTCCTTGTTGAAGTAAAATGTGCGTTGGAGTTTTGGCCATTGAAGGAAAGTTCAATGTGGACTTTTGACTTGGACTAAATTTTTGGGCACATATAAACATGTATGCATATTCTATTACGTGTTGGCCTTCTATTAGAGTGGTTGAAGCGCCGTTAACACGAGTGCTTAGTGTAGGCCTCTCTTCGTGGAATTGCATCAAGTACTCTAGTGTCGAAGCTGTTTAAATCTTAGAGTAAGATTTGTATAATTTTTTTCATGAGATTGAGATATTATTTCATGAGGAATTATAGGACTAAATACTGCATAAGTTATTTGATGTAATTAGGGGCTGAAAAAATAATGAGAGTATTTGAATGACTTGACTGATTGTAATCTCCATCATATTGTTTGATCTATAGTGAAATTTATTGTTGCTCTTCCGTGGACATAGGTCTCTACGACCAAACCACGTAAATCTGGTATCCAATTTATTTTCTTGCTCTGTCTATTTTATTATTCAATCGCACAATAATTAGTATTAGAGCTAGGCTTGACCACGTTGAAGTGAATCAATGGGGATAAAAGAAAGTAAAATGAAAATCGAAAGATTTGATGGGAAGAGTTTTGGTTTTTGGAATATGCATATTGAGGGTTATCTATATTAGATGAAATTGTACTTACCTTTGTTTAGGGAGAAACCAAAATCGATGAAGCAAGCTGACTGTGAATTGTTGGATAAATGAGCGATGCGTGTTATTCAACTGACGTTGGCTCATAATATTGCATTTAATATCGTGAAAGAGAATACCACTATGAGTTTGATGAAAGCACTATTGGATATGTATGAGAAGCCATATGTGATCAATAATGTTTATTTGATGTAACGTCTGCTTAATTTGAAGATGGACAAAGGTGCGTTGATTACTAATCATATCAGTGAATTTAATATGATTATTAGTCAATCGAGTTCAATTGATATCAGCTTTGAAAATGAAGCATGTGCTTTGATTTTATTATCCTCATTACTTGATAGTTGAAATACTAATATTACTGCTGTCGGTAATTCCTCTGGTCAACCAATTTGACTTTTGATGGGATTCGTGATTTGATTATAAGTGAGAATATCCATAAAAGAGAATATGGTCAATATATATCTAGCACTTTATTAGGTAAAAATAGAAAAAGAACCGATACTCGTGTTAGCAGAAGTAGTATAAACATGAACAGATGTAATCAGTATAAGACCAGTGGTGCTGTCTGTTGGAGTTGCGGTAAAAAGGGGCATTTTAGAAGAGATTGTTTTATGTGGAAAAATGAAAAGGGTAAGGGAATTAGAATTAAGTCTACTAATGATGTTGCAGCTGTAGCTAATAATAATTCAGATAATACTGATTATTTCTTATCTGTCACTGATGATTCGTCATTTAGTAGATAGATTATAGATTCTGATTGTTCTTTTCATGCTACACCAAACAAAAACTGATTTATTACTTATCAATGCATGGATAATAGTAAAGTGCAATTGAGAACAACACAAAATGCAATATTGTAGGTGTTGGTGATATTAGAATCATAATGCATGATGATATTGTGAGGACATTGATTGGAGTTAGGCATATTCCAAAGTTGAAAAAAAAAATGACTTACTTGAGTGCTATTTAGCTGGGTGTTAGTATTTTTCGAAATGTAGAACTTTGAAAATTATTTGAGGTGCCTTGGTGATAATGAAAAGAATCAAGCACAATGGCCTATATAAGTTTCAATGTGAGATAGTGACAGATTTTACCACGAAGATATCAAATGCATCTGTTTGAAAATTTGAATTGTGGCATATTCTTTTGGGCATATTAGCGAGAAAAGTCTAAAGGTTCTAAGTAAAAGAATTTATTGTGTGATTATATTGCCGACAAACTAAATATATGCAGGTACTGTGATTTAGATCAACAGCACAAAGTGCAGTTTAGTGTGACTGTTAGAAAAATCATGAGAATTGTAGAATTACTTCACTTGGATGTTCACAGGATATCACAATTTCCTTCAAAGAAGAGAGCCAGATATGTATTAACAGTTGTGGATGACTACTGAAGAAGGACCTGAGTGTTTGTGTTTAGGCATAAGTTTAATGCTATTATCAGGATTAGATAATTGAGAGAGAGCTTTGGTTGAAAAGGAGACTAAGAAAAAGATCAAACATGTGCGAGTTGGTCCTTACCAAAAAAAAAAAACATGTGTGAGTTGACAAAAGCATGGAGTTTTGCTTAGAGTTGTTAAAAGAATTCTGCATAAATGAAGACATAGTGAGATACCGCACTAATGCTAGAGAACCATAACATATTGCAGAATTAATGAGTAGAACATTACTAGAGACGACACATAAAATGCTCTTTAGTGCTGGTATGACTAGGAGATGCTTGGTGAATGTGCTTAGTATGGCAAACTACTTAGTGAATAGATCCCCATTGACCGCGATTGGATGTCGAGCTTCCAAAAAAGTGACCAAGCAAAATTCTTGATTATTTTGTTATTGTAATATTTGATTGTCCATGTTATATTCGAGTTAGTGATTATAAGCTCGATGGAATACCAAAAAAGTGTATGTTCCTAGGCTACGCATAAGGTGAGCGGAGTGATTATAGTAGTATTCATACGAATCTAGACGATGTTCAGTTTGAAATAGAGTTGCACTTAGAAACTTCTAAAGTAGCAGGTACTAGTGAATTAATCGATACAGATAGTGCTTGTCGAGGGGGATCCTGCAGAGCCAACATTTGCTGTAACTGCTGATATTGACAAGTTACAAGTTTGAGCTTCTGATAGATATTGATGCAATAATGATTTTGCTTTCGCTGTGGTAGAGAAGGTCACGTTCGAAAATTCTTGTAAAACAATTAAAGGTGTATGTGCATTTGCTGTTCTAATGAGATCCATGGTTATGGCCATGAAGGGGCTTTTGGGGGAGTCATAGCGTAATTCAAATTATTTGCGAAGTGATTATGACTTGACTCAAACATTAAGCCAAGACAGAGATTGTTAAAAATTATATCTCGAATTTGAGCCCAAATAAAAAATGTGAATATTCTAAATTAGATATTTTACGAACGTCCAAAATCTAGCAAAATATAATAGGGTAACTTCCTTTACGGCGAGTTGGAATCGGCAAAGTTAATCAAAAGGGGAAACTAAAGATTTTATTATATATGTTAATTTCCCTCGTCGAAGTACGGTGTGCGTTGGAGTCTGGGCCATTGAAGGAAAGTTCAAAATGGACTATTGACTTGGACCAAGTTTTTGGGCACACATAAACATGTATGCATGTTCTGTTACGTGAGGGCCTTCAATCAGAGTGGTTGAAGCGTCGTTGACATGAGTGCTTGGTGTGGGTCTTTTTTCATGGAATTGCAATAAGTACTCAAGTGTCAAAGCCATTTAAATATTCTTCTTGAGATTGAAATATTAATTTTTAAGAAATTATGAGCTAAATACTGTGTGAGTTATTTGATATAATTGGGGGCTGAGATAACATTGAGAGTGTTTGAGTGACTCGACTAGTTGTAATCTCCATCATATTGCTTGATCTATAGAGGAATTCATTGTTACTCTCTCTATGGATGCAAATCTTTACGATCAAATAATGTAAATCTGGTGTTTAATTTATTTTCTTATTTTATCTATTTTATTGTTCGATCACTTACTTTGTGCAATAGAGATTTCATATATTTCTCAAGTATTCATTGTTACTCTCTCTATGGACGCAAATCTTTACGACTAAACCATGTAAATTTGGTGTTTAATTTTATTTTCTTATTCTATCTATTTTATTGTTCGATCACTTGCTTTGTGCAATAGAGATTTCATATATTTCTCAAGTATTCCATAACTCATCCTTCCTTTTAAAACTCTTGACATTATATTCCATATTAGGGAAAAATAGTTACGTCCAATTTTATTTTCTTTTACTACTTTATTTTAATTCCCCCCCCCCCTCTCTCTCTATAGAAGTCATCTTTTAAATATTTTCATTAAAAAAAGAACTGAAAAAAAAAGGTAAATCTCCAAAATTCGGAAAACTGCATAATAGATGAAAATCTGATGGCAATGCATAATACTTTCAAACATCAGAGAGATTTTGTGTATCTTCTTTTTTTTATGACAAAAAAGTAAATGAAAAACAACATTCTTATGCTCATCACATCTTGAATAAACATGAATAGAGTCTTGACTATTCATGAAAAGTCATGTGTGAGAATTTGAAAGTCATGGACAGACGCATACAATGATGAAGTTTGCAAAGATTAATTATTCAAGAATTGGCGCCGATATCGCTCAAGTCCCATCCAGGTGTGTAAATGTATTCTTTTGCAAAAGTCGACTCTTATGGACAGCAGCGCATACAACCCGGCAAAATTTATTGTCAAGCAAAGTACGCTCACGCGATAAACCGTTATAGATTCAGGAGAACATGAACTGCCTTTATTGACTCAAGATG
>JAGVVM010009253.1:0-13254 GCA_019149425.1 Psidium friedrichsthalianum
AGGCTGCAGGGAAACCGGAGTAATTTCGCAGTCTGAGTAGGTGGGTTGTCCGTGTAGTAGGGGTGGATGGGTACTGCCAGTGAAGACGGTCAAACGCAGAAGACAGGATGATGGAACAAAGCAGTGGACGAGTGAGGGCGAGCCGGTGGGTGGCGGGTTCGACGGGGGGTGGTTGCGGGGTTGCTTGGAGCCGGAGGGGGGGGGAAAAAGCCAAGGGAAACGGGTTGTTGGAGGGGAGGGGGAAGGGGGCGGTGGGGGCGGGGCTGTGGCTCGGGCTGGCTGAGGACCGCGCGGGGGCCGGGGGTGGGGGAGGAGCCGGAGGGCAAAGCTCTTTTAAGAGGCTTAAGGAAGAAGTGGAAAGAAAGCTTCGGGGGGAGGAGCTTGTGTGGTCCGGTGGCTAGGACCAAAAGCTATGATGAATAGCAAGTCTAGAGGTTGGATGGCTGGTTTGACGGTGGCAAGCATTCATGCTCAAGGAGCAGCTTAGTGAGGACGAAGTACAAGCTTCGGAACTAGGAAGAAGAGAAGCGAGGCAAGCAGGTTGGTCAACAAGCGAAACGCAAGAACCGAGAGAAAGAGATTCAACAATCAGTTTTACCAATAATACAATCAGCACAGCAAATTCAAAGCACACCCCACAAGAGAAAATCAGCACAGCAGTGGTGGTGAGATTGGGGTGGTAAAAAGGGGGCAGCAGGCTGAGATTTACGGTTGTGGTGCGAACGGCGGTGAGGCGAGTTGTTGGCAAGGGCTAGGGGCTGTCAGTGGATGGCGAGGTGGAAGCAATGACAGTGAATAGCAGTAGTGGGCGAGCAGCAGCAGCAGCCAATGGAGGAACTAGCGGTAGCAGAAAATCAAAGATAAGAAAAAAGGAGCTGAACAAGAAGACATTATGGCTTTCTTGTGTGAACAATGGATTTCAGAAGTTGGTAGCTGAAAAGGGTCAGCTTGCATTGGGAATGAACACGGCAGAAAATGATAGGCAAGAGAGAAGAGAGAGAGAGAGAGAGGAGAGAGAGAGAGATGAGAGAGAGAGAGTGAGAGTGCATGTGGGGGATAGTTGCCGACGAAAAGAGGGAAAATAAAAGGGAAAATGGGTCACAAAAATTTTGAATTTCCTTGTCTCTAAGCACATAAATTTGGGACAAGAATATAATTAGCAAATTTAGGACATGGTGGAAATTTGCAAACACAGAACGGGTATATTTTTCGATTTTACTCGACGAGGATTGGACACGATTGGGTTCGATGCAAGTGGAAATTTTATGAATACTGGCGCGAACGGAGAATTTTCTTTGGCATGATTAAACGAGATTCAAATTTCGGACTGCCCCCCAACTAATTTAATATTCGCGTGCCAAAAATTGATCCTTTTTCCACAAAAATTGGAATTTCATTATAATTTCGAATTCCAAATTTTCGGGACGTCACAGCTTGATTTGGCCATTTTAGATTATTTCCACACCAATTGCACGTTCAGGACCCAATTATGGTTTAGCGAAATGAAAATTAAAGATTTGAGTGTTTCTTATCATTGTCCTTATACTAGACTGGTCTTTTTACTAGCTTGATTTCTCGACGATTCATCCCAAATATATATATAAGAGTGGAACAATACTAGGAAGATCTGTCACTGACATAAATGGTCGCATACGAAAATCATATCAGCAGAATTTTAATTTTTTTTGTTAAATTTGCTGAAACATTTTTATAATTTTGCAAGTAATCTTTTAAAAGATGATTTTTCCGTTCGTTTGTGACCTCAAAATAGGAAGTTTTTGGTTGAGACAAGAAGAAGCGTAATTGCTTGGACAACGATATCTCCTTTGGTTCTCTGATTTGGCAATAAAGACATTGTCAACCTCCAAGTATAGGGAAAACCGAGTGATGCAGGGTCAAACACAAACCAACATCAACATATTATCCACTTAGTTACAGTACTAGAACTTCTGTAGTCTACATATACATTTCAGATTAGTTAGCCCAACAAGCATTATCTCAGATAATACAATTAGCTAAGCTCGCACGCGGCGCGATATACAACACACACACATTCGTCAGATTTAGAAGTCGTCGTCTTTACTCTTCCTCTTTTTCCAAGAGCTTTCTTCGCGCCGGCCAAGATGTAACATGGTCGGTTTGATTAAATATTTGTTGCCACCTAAAAAATTAGAGAATTCCCAATTAATGGATTACTAGATTAATTAATAAATTAACTAACCTAGTCCAGAGCTCTCCCAAGCTCTACCAATTTACAACTTAGGGTTTATGTTAGATGACTTAAGTTTTGGAGCCACCACTAATCTTTTTTGGTAGGTAGATTAGATACCTAAATAGTATTGGGAGAATACATTAGTTCTGCAAACCAGAGATTTAAGTTCAGGACTTGATTATGTTAATTTTTCAATTAACACTCTTTCGGCACCATTCTTGTAAAGTTTTCTGATTGGCACGTCAGGAAATTTGGGTTTATTTAAGCAAGGTTTAATGTGTTTTTTTGGTATTTCTTTTTTAAATGAATGCAACATGCAAATGCAAAGCCTAACTATATGAATGCAAACATGACCGCATGATGTTCAACACAAACTATATGGCATGCATGTGAACTTTGAAAAAAATTCAATTTTAAATGGAAGAGAATGTGAAATCTAACATATATGGCACCAACATGATTCAATTAAAAATACATGACATGTATAATGACGGCAAATGATGCACTGCTTTTGACATGAGGAAATTGAGATTCGCTCTGGCCCAGACGACATGCCAAACTGAACTAACAAGTTAAAACTATATTCTAAATGCATGGATGACATGGAAAATATGCATGAACTATACTATAAATTATGCATGATCTACCCTATATGAAACACACATGAATGATTTTTTTTTTGGTATTTTCGGATTAAATAAAGGGCAAAAATAAAGATGGTCTGAAAGTTGATAACAATTAATATAAATTTAGAAATTGATCACCCAAAGTCTAATTCTATATTGAAAGGTATCTTGACTTTTAATTCCATTTTAGACCATGATTTAAAGTATAATAAACCTTGAGTATAGTATATCTTTTGATCCGAATTTTTCGATGAATTTGCTTAGTACCCAAAGTTTAGGGTCGGAAGGGAATTTATTCACATCGTACCCCAGGGGTGGGGTCGGATGGTGAATTTAAATGAAATTTGTCGATCCGGTCCCAAATTATGAGATGAGATGGACAATTTTCATTTGTACGGATGACGTCGTACTTCAAGGGTGAAGTCGGATGGTCATCCATAATACACATATCCGAGGGACAAAGATGTGAGAGAAAATGTACTATACTCAAGGAATATTATAAAAAAAATATTTGACTTTAGACTTGGCCAAGCTAGGGTAGGTGCCGAAATTTTAAAGGGTATAAGACCCTATCCATAAAGGATTCACATCTTTTTTTTAAAAAAAGGAGGATTATCTTATGAGATATTCAAAGTGTATTAGATAATTTCCAACTTTTTAAAGATATGTTTCAGGATATCCAATCAAGATACTCACTTGCCATATATATTTAGATTTTTTCCGAAAAATATTCTAAATTTTGAACTCGGGAAAATCTGAATATTTCAAATTTTACGCTCAATCTCTTCAAGATAAGATTACTTCAAAAGATATGCTGAACATCCCATAAAAGATAAGCACGAGTTCGAAAAAATAATTAGGAACTCAAATCACCACAAGAATATTCTGGTATTCAACGAGATGAGCATGGCATCACGAATTAAGCTCAAAATTTTGGATCATCTAAGTAGATATGCTTTGAATTTTGAAAATCTGAACATATGAGCATAAATTTCATAAGACATGTTCAATATCCCGCAAGGTTCATTCAAGTTTCAATTTAAGCAATCCTCAAGTGATGACGATATCCGAAAAAAAAAATCATTAGGCAATCATAACCCATCAATATTAAAAAAAAGATAACCAAGCATATTCAGAATATTACGGATTAGAAAGTTACCTAATTTGAGCTCGTATCTAAACTTGAGGACCAAGCAAACTTGAGCCAAGCTCGAGATTGGGACCGATTGGGCAAGAGGTCACGCTCGGCTAGCGACATGACATAGCTGAGTGTGCTTGTTTGTTCTCGGTAAAGGATAGCTACAACATATGCTGAGCTTCAACTAAGATCCCTTCTTTTCTTATTTGATCAATCTTCCTTTTGGCTACCAACTTGACTCCTTGCATGTGATGGGTGTAGTAGTCCATGGATGATTGTGGGAAGTTGGTACATGTGAACGAAGTAGATTAGAGCGTGGTCTTCGTGAGAAGATTGACCACTTGGCTTGAGAACGTCAAACACACTTGTAGAATCTTCTCCAAGCTCCACTTCCTCTCTCTCCTTGGAGGCTTTGGAGTTGTCCACTGAGGAGAGCTGAAAAAGAGTCTTCTTTTTCGTTTTTTGTTTTTGTTTTTCTTTTGTATAAGATAAGAATTGTGGAGGCCCCATGGTGAGAGAGACCACACAGCTTGAAAATCTGCGAAAAGGGAAAGCAACAATAGTGCAAAATATAACACTTTAAGTAAGAGCCGATAACTAAATTGGTGGGAGCCTTGGACACGTCCACTATGCTTGACAAATCCGCCAAGTCTCAATCAAGTGGAGCTTGCATTAGCCTCCAAGTATCACCGCATGAAATCTCCTGAGAACTTGCCAAAGTCTGACGTTGATGGATTCTTCTCCAACGGAATTTTCTCTAGTTCTTCAAAATAGCAGCTCGTGGACTTGTGCTTTTTGGAAACACCAATGGAAAATTGGTAACTCGGAGGAAACTTCTTGTCTCAACAAGAACATCCACAAGACACTCCGGCTGATTGTCTTCGTCATTGTGAGCACAGATTAGTAACTTTGTTATCGCTTGGTAGGAGGGACAGCTCGTGACAATGGCCCACTTAGTAGAGGGGACACCATGAACCTACAAGGAGAATTTGAACAAGGCAAAGAACCAATCGAAATAAGGTTAAAGACTAACCTTGAGCGGCAAAATTGTTCACGACCGTAGGTCTGGATTGACACGTCATGGATAACCAGCAACGATGGAAAAAAGAGATATCTAACTCTGGAGAACTTTATTCTTGTCCACGTTCTTTGTTGAATTCCTCCACTAGTGTCTTGTTGGCCATATATTGGACTCCTTTGAGAACACACGGGTTTGTCACCGAAGACCAACCAGTCGTCGTTGGTCAGGAAAGCTAGAGGTTGCCGCCTTTTCTTCTCTCTATCAAAAAAGTTTTGTGCTCTCACTCGCCTTTTCTCCTTCTCTCTGCCGTGTATTCTAATGAATGGCCTCTTGGATGAAAGACGCAAGGAAGAAAAGAGGAAGTTCTTCCCCCTTTGCCGTGTATTCTGATGTCAATTGGCCTCCTCCTTCAACGTGAACCCTATATGTGTATTTATAATGATCAGCTAGGGTTTGCATTTTTCATTTAATTATGAAATAGTCCCTTAACTTTGGATAATCGCAATATAATCCGGAGACAAAATATTCTGCTCCATAAAAGGCCCTTTCTTTTTTAATTAAACGTTAAATGGGCTGATTTACGCTCAAATTAGGCCCAAGACCTTGGTGAACTTTTTTTTTCCAATTGCTCCTAGCTGGCCAAATTCTACTTTGTGAGCTTTGGTCCGTCGCTCATCAAATTAAGCTCAATTCCCCATTGCCAACGCAAAATCCAATGCAGAAAAAAAAAATATGCAATGCATGAAGAAATATTTTTGGTGAGAATTAACTCTCAATTTTGTGTAATATGAATGAAAAATGAAAAATCAAAATTTAGGTGTCAACAATATTTTCAAGGAATGTCACGTTTTTCAAACAAAGCATTATATTATTTTAGTAGTCTATTAATGGTCTGAGTTCTCAACCATCGCCACAAAGTAATCACATAGACAAAATAGACAAAAAAGGGCTAGAGGACATACCGCATGACAAACCACACGACAAACGATTGCATACTCAAACTATTTGAGCGGAAGGTAATTTTTTTCTCTAAAATCACCTTTGCGTTGATGATCAAAAGTAAATTTTTAATAAGGAGAAAGTATTCCCTTAAGACAAGAACAAACGTCATTGCTTCTTGGACGGCGAGATCTCCTTTGCTTCTGGGATTTACCAATAAACATTATAGGTGATTATAACTGTAGCAATTTCGACCACCCCCCAAAAAAAAAAAAAAAACTGTAGCAAGTTTTCCTCAGTGACTCCTATTTTCCTCGAGAGAAATAACATAACTGCGATACGTCATTTCTTGTCTTTTACTTATGTTTCCTTGATTTTGCTCTCTCAAAATCTTCAATTTTCCTGAGCCTTAGGAACTTGTAACCTGCAAAATTAAGATAACTCGTTTCTAGGGTCTCGGGTGGTACTCAGTAGTAGTAACTCAAATTTACTATTCTGCAATGGATGCAGGACTCTTATGATGAAGTCTAGAAGACAATGAACACTGGTCGCTTGTCCAATCGTTTCTTGCAGTTTTGTTGACACTTAATATTCTGTTACTTCCTAGCATGTCCAAGGATGCTTTCTTGCGAATAGAAATTTGAAGGCTTCCTGTGGAAAAACATGTACGTGAATCACGTGAATCCTAGAAAATATCAAAGCCTGGGAATATAAGTCCTCGTTGACTTGACTTCTCCGAAGGGCACCACAATACGTATGTTTTATTAGAAATGGTAGTCGTTATCTTTCTCTTAGCTCATTCCAAGAGCCATCTTTGAGCTGGCCAAGACGTCCCATGGTCAGTTTGATTTGGCCATTCTTGATTTCCACACCAATTGCATGTTTAGGACCCATGGTTTTGCCGAAAAGAAAGATTGGATCGTTTCTTATTAATTATCTTTATACTAATATCGTCTGTTACTAACTTGGTTTCTCGATGATCACCACAAAACAATCATATATGCAAAAGAAAAGTTGGGAAGAATACTAGGAAGACGTATTGCATGACATAGATGGTTGTATACAAAATGATTTTGATTGATTTTGATTCTCAAATTATCCAATTATGTTTCCAACAACAAATTTGGAGCAGAATAAGAATAAAAAAAAAGTTGTTTCTTTGTTTTAGAATCACTTTCAAAAAACAAGACTAATAAAGTGAGAATGCTCACGGAAGGCTCTCAGTTTGTTCCTCGACCAAAAAAAAAAAAAAAGAAGAAGAAAAGAATGAAGCCTCAGGGAAGAACACTTGACATGCTAGCTCCCCTCGCTCGTCGACCGCTCTCGTCATTCAACCAACCAGCTCCACCACAGTCGTATGTAGATTGCTACCACCGCCGTTGGCCACTGTACGCTACCGATCGCCGTCCTCTGTTGACCACCACTAACCCCTGCCATCTGTCGTTGTTCGCCACCACTACCTTCGTCCATCGTCCACTGTTCGCCGTCCACTGTGCTGTCCACCGCTATTGTCCACCATCCGCCGTCTTTGGCCACCGAAGAAAAAGGAGAAGAAAGTAGAAAATAAAATAAAAATCAAAAATATGTTTTTTTTAAAATAAAAAATGATTTTTCATAAAATTAAGAAATGAATTTTTAAAGAAAAATTTTAAAAAAATTCATTAGATTTGTATTACATGAAAGTCTTTTAGGAATATCATTTTTCTTAACAACTTATAAAAACAGATATTCCATAAAATAAATACACGATTATAGTAGCACAGAATAAATAGACTAATTATGCATTATAGATGATTTGTATTCATTTGATTAGTGATGCTATATAGGTTGACTTTATTGTGACAAGACGTATTTATTTGGCTTAAATGAAAAAAATTAAATAGGGTAATTTCTTTCGAGAATAAAAATTTTATGCAGTTAATAAATGCATTTTGATTATCTAAAACTTGGCTAACAAGCAGAATCAGAATGGGTTTTTTGAATCACAATCTTTGCCAAATACACTCCTAATATTCTGTTACTTCCTAATACGTCTGGGGATGCTTCCTTGAGGATAGAAATGTGAAGGCTTGATACGTGGAGGACACCAGTTTACGCAGCCCTGTATGACTTTTCCCATCACTTTCTCACGAGAAAGACTTAGGTTATTACCAAAATGGATGACCTCTCCCATTATTGAGGCAGAAGTTGTTTTTATCGTTCTTGCGCGAGGTACATCGGGTCGTCCGTCTAATTCTTTTCTTGCTCAAGCCATCAATAAAAGCAACTTTGGAGTTTTCCGGGCCCCCTAAAAAAGGGAGAAAAACATCACATCCGGAAACGTTGTCACATCCAAATCCACATAAATCATACAAAATATGAAAGCCCGAGGATGTAAGTCCTCGTTGACTTGACGTCTCCAAAGAGCACCCCAATACATGCATCATCTTAGACAATGTAGTCGTTGCCTTTCTCTTCTCTTATTCCAAGAACCTTCTTTATGGTCAGTTTGATGTGGCCATTTTAGATGATTTCCACACCAATTGCATGCTCAGGACCCAGTTATGCTTTAGCAAAGGAGAGAATTAAAGACTTGATTGTTTCTTATCAATGATCTTTATGCTAGTAATGATTTGTTACGAGCTTGAATTCTCAATCATCACCACAAAATTTACAAAAAGAGGAGAGAAAGAAGAAGCCTAATTGCTTGGACAGATAAATCTCTCTTTAAAAATATTGTCATGCCCTTACTTAGGTATACGAAAAATGAGTCCTTCCATCTGCCGTCTCAAATGCAAACCGAGATTAACATGTTATTTTTTTTTTTTTTTGGGGGGGTTTCATATGTCAACATATTATCTTAAAAAAATAAATAAATAAGACAAAAGAAGTCATAGAAAAATGTAGAAAAATAAAGCAACATATATAAAATTATCAAAATCACGTCGATTGTGTCATTTAGGACAGTCGAGGCTGACTATATTATCACGTCAGCGATTTCTATCAAATTTACCTAGAATGACTAAATTGACAAATCATCAAAAGGTTAATGACTAAATTAGCAAATCATCAAAAAGTATGGGACGATATTGGTAAAATTAAAAAGTTCATTGATCCCAAACATCGAGAACAATAAGTTCATAACCGATAAATAACTACCAAATCCTCCTATCAGTAATCTAACAAATTTTCTTCCTCCTTTCTTTTTTCCTTCTTTTACTTTGAAGATTGATTTCTCCTGGAGCCATAAGAGTCACCATGTCCCACTGGGCAAGAGTGGCTGCACGTCCGACAATGTAATGACATCCATCTCAACATTTGCCTTGCTTGATGTAAAAGCAACATCATAAGATCTAGTTGCCTCTTGATTCTCTTGATTTTGCTCTGTGCCTGAAGGATTCGGCAGCTTCCTTATTCCCTCCAACTCCATTGCCACTTCTCTCATCGTAGGCCGGTTCCTCCCATTCAAGTTCAAGCACCTTTTTGCAAGGTTAGCAACTGATTCGATCTCTTCCTTCTTATCTTCTTTCAAAACTTGAGGATCAATGATATCAAACAAACGGTTCTCCTCCATTGAGATTATGAAATAGGTCGCAAGGCTTCTTCCTTCTTGTTCCCTCAACGACGAGATTGGCTTTTGTCCTGTCAATAGCTCGACAAGTACAACTCCAAAGCTGTACACGTCACTTTTGTCGGTGAACTGACTTGATTGGAAGTACTCGGGATCTAGGTAGCCGAAAGTTCCTTGCACCAATGTGGTCACGTGAGTTTGATCGAGAGAAACGGACTTGGAAGTACCAAAATCTGCCACTTTCACCTGATATTTCTCATCCAAGAGGATATTGGTGGACTTAATGTCTCGATGATAAATGGGAATAGAGGCTGCGGAATGCAAGTAGAATAAGGCTCCTGCGATTTCAGTGGCAATGCGTAGGCGTGTGTCCCATGATGCACAAAACTCTTCGTTCGGGTCATGTAGATATTGATATAGAGTTCCATTTGGTATAAACTCGTACACTAAAAGCGGGACATCTGTCTCCAAGCAACACCCCAATAACTTAACCACATTCCTATGGTTGATTTGTGAGAGAATGAGGACTTCATTTATGAATTGTTCAACTTTTCCCTCGTCTACGACTTTTGATTTCTTGATCGCAACAATTTTTCCATCTGTTAACATTCCCTTGTAAACAGTACCCTGCCCACCTTGTCCGAGTATCCTATCCTTGTTGTAATTGTCCGTGGCCTTTTCTAAATCCTTGGAGTTGAACAATTTGCTTTTCTCGACATTGCCTTCTGGTGAAGATAGTTCACTTTCCAACAGAAGACCACCATTGCGTTTGAAGTGCTTCTCTTTGAGCTTGATTTCTTTTCTCCTCTTGACGTATTTATACAACTTCCATAAGGCAAGACACAAAAGTAGTGCCCCAAGGCCTGCCCCAAACCCTATATCACAATAATTTAAGAGATACAAATTCCAGAATGTGTACCCTGCTTGTCAATTAGCTATAAAGGCAATTATCATCAATTACTTAGGTGAATCTGATTAGAAGCAAAACAAATAGGAGCGATTAATCCGATTAGAAAAGTTCACGTATTCTCATATCTATCAAATATAAGTATTAGTGCGAAATGAAAGTTTTGAGGTTGTTTCAATTGAAATTTATGATTATCACAAGGCGAATGGACAATCAACAGAGGTAAGGCAAAACTTATTTCTGTTCCTTTTCTAAACGTAAGAATCTCTCAAGCGCAAAACTGTTTGAAATTCTAAGTTAAAAAGATACACTTACCAATAAGAATGGCTGTCCTTCTACCAGCTACACACTCAAAACTGCCCGGTTTGTTCACGCAAGTCCCGTTGCACCTATGTGAATCTTCACATTCGTTAATATCTGATGACAAATGTAAAAAATGTATTAGTAGCTAAAACGCATGTTTGATATATGTTGTTAATTCCGTGGCAAAAATACTATGCTTGTAACGAACGGACTATCCCGTTCCCCTTTAATTCCAGTAAATAATTATCGACATAATTCATTCAATTTTGTTTGAAATGCATTCTATTTGGATAATCTTGGGCAGAAAAAAAAAGCAGAAAAGTATGAATGTGATTCCATGAAATAGGTAAAGCTACTTCAGCCTCCAAGAAGCTACTTCTCTTTATTACTAGAGAGTTCTGACATAAAGTTTCCGATGATTTTGTGATAAAGTTGAACTGGTTTTACCTTCGCATCCACCTTTAATATAGGGATTACCGGTGAAGCCACTAGAGCAAGAACAGTGCAAAAACGGCATCTCCACGAGATAGTATGAATTGAAGCTATATTTACTGCAGTAAAAGGAAACGTCGCGGCTGTCTTCTGTTTTGTTGTAGTAAACCTGTGATGCAACTTCTGAGGTATAGCTTATCCCCATCTAGCACCGCCGCAAAAACTCCCGTTAGCCCTCAACACTCATGAAGTCCGTAGTCGAAGACACAAATTTGTGACCTATCTCCCAAGAAGGCATAGTTGCATCCACATTGTTTCCAACTGTTCCATTGTCGACTTGGAAATCAACACTGAAAGCCTGAAGATATGAGGCAATCGTGGTTTGGCAGCATCCGTCTCTGCCCGAACAACTCACATTCCTAACAAGGTCGTCGTCTGCTCCACAACTGGACCTGCATCCTATTATAGCAGACTGCGTGTTTTGCATCAGAGCACGTATGTTGCAACCGAAGGCAACAAAGAGTTCCTTAACCCAGAGAAAACGAACTGGCTTCTTCCAAAGTTCACAGGCGTGAAGCTTCACTTCCCCGCAGCTGGCATTCGACGAGTAGATAGGAAGACTGACGTTGATCATGCCGTCTTGCTGCCAGTGGAATTAGGTAGCGAAAGGTTGAGCACTCTCAAGCTGGCCTTGTTCAGCACTGGGAGGGTGCCGTTACTGCAGACGATTGTACCACTCATCTAGGAAACACCGGTTCAATCCCGAGGGGTAGGGAATGGTGATGTCCCCACACTTTTGGGTGCAATTACCCTTCACCAAAGGAGCTGCTAGTGATGCTTGTTCATGAAGCAGAAGTGATCCTAGAAGGAGAAGAATCTGAAACATTCTTGTTCCTGCTTCTTTTCTCAGGAATCACGGACCTGTTTGCGGGCGGTCCTTCATACGCCTTTGTCTCGTACCTGAGTATGCTTCCTAGAGCAAAATATTCAAAGTTCCAGATCCTTCCTGGGGTTGAAAATCCTCCACTGAAGTGGTCGCCTAGTTTAGCAGCCAAAAGGGGCAGAATGTGATCCATCAGATGTTCCTTGGATGATCGCAAGGTGTGTTTTAGCCTCAGTTGGAAATGTGAGAAAGAAAACGATTTAAAAAAACACAAAAGATATTAACAATTTGCTTCGGGAGTAGAAAAGTCGAAAAATTAAGACAACTGAACCACAGAGTGATCTTTGACCGCACACAATCATTAAGGCCATTGCAGTTGGGGATTAATAGAAAGTCTACATAAATATCGTGAGGGTTAGTGCCTCTATTATTACTTTTCAACTATGCATTTTATCAGTTCGATGTAGATTTAGCAGCAATAATTGAACGTAAATTGCTTTCAACATTTTGTCATCGAGAGGACCATAATTTAGGGATGAAAATATCTGTGGACCTAATTATTGATATGCATGTACGCAATTTCATAAAATTCAGTCCGCCTTTTTCCAAACCAAGTCAATCAAAAACTAAAAGACAGTTGGGTCGGCACCTTTTATTTATTGAGGAATACAATGAGTAAGGTAGTTACTTGATGGTGTTACAACATCCCAAAGAACAAATGATCCATCGAGTACATGCTTAATGAATTTCAGAAGACTTTGGTTGTATGTATCACTATTTCGTTGTGAGTTTCGTTTCTAAGTCTTTTGAGATTAACAAATTTGATTATTCGAACCAAATCAATTAGAAATAATCAAATGTCCCAGTCCGTTACGGACAACAAGGATGAACACAATAAAAAAAAACAAGAGAAAATAAATCGGACATCATTTATGCAGCTTCAATTTGGTGGCCCCACCTCCACGAGAAGAGAATGTTTTCAGTTAATTATACGTGATATAACTGAGATTACAATTCCTAATCCAATCATTAAACAACTAGGAATTCTAGCCCCTAATTATACCCAAAAATCACACTGCCCCTAGCCCACAAATTCTCACAAAAAAAAGCACACATCATCATCAGTGTTATCGATCAAACACTCTCATCTTGACCACAAAAAGTGAAATCTTGGATTACTCTACAAAGAAGACTTGCTCATTATAAATAAAAATCGATCCAAAATAGGAACTCCTTAAGCCAC
>JAGVVM010009255.1:0-16179 GCA_019149425.1 Psidium friedrichsthalianum
AAGAACCACCGGACCAGCACGGTATTACCCAACCAGGGAGAGAACGAGAGAAAACTGGGCGACGTTGCTTTCCGTGCCGAAACCCTCCGAGACAAAGAAGTTTCCGGAATCCACCCCCACCCAGGGTGAGGGACATCAGGATCAAGCCCCCGAGAAATTCGAGGCAAGGAAGAAACACTCCGCCGACTTTCACGCCAATCCCCCGTCCGCGTAAGCTGCTGCCATGCTGTTTGGAGGAGGCACCTAAGCGCCTCATAAAGAGACTCCCTCGAGCCAAACATCCACCACGGTTTCCTGGGTTTGATGAGATCCAGTATATGCGTATACCACAGGGAGAGAAGGGACACACCTGTGTGAACAACTGTATGACACTCAAGTACAGGGATGCAATGCGCTGATAGAGGATGCAGAGTACTACGAGTTTGATAAAGACGGAGCCCGAACGTACAGCAGAACCATTGCACTGACACGGGAGGGTGAATGCTGATTTGGGGCGAAGGCGATGCAGGTGTGAGCTGGGGACGAGAGGTACGGAAGCGGCCATTACCAGACAGAGAAAATGACGTGATAGAATGCTCAGGGGAGAAGCCCATGCGAGCACAGGCAACCCCGAACGAAGAACGCGCCGTCCAGAAGAAGCTGATTGAGGAACAGATGAATGATAGACGGGTTTTTTACGCCGCAAAAAGGCGCACGACACGGCACGATAAAGAAATTCCGGCGGGAGGCCCTCGAGCGAGGGGACATAGGGACACTCTGGGCCAGACAGCGGAGGTACAATACAGAGTGATTTACTCGGATCGCGCAAAAGCTTCTTCGTCAGAACCAGGAGATTATCCCTGACGGATGGGACGATTTGGACGACCCAGTTAAGGGAGGAGGAGTTGTCTGAACACGCACCAAATGAACAGTTTGTTACCATGCAGTCAGATGAAGAACCGGACGACGAAGAAGCCCGTCACAAGAAGACACACGAAGCCGACAAGAAGTTTCTGCAGGAAGCCGTCCAAAGGGGAGACACGGTGGACATGCTAGGCCAGGATAGCGGAGGCTATAATTATCAGGGTGCTCTACTCTGCCCTCCGAGTTTCTTTGTCAAGACCGAGGAAATCGTCCCTGACTGGTGGGCGGTATGGAAGACCCCGTCGAGAAAGAAGGAGTGGTAGGCGTAGTGGATGAAGTGACCCCGACTCAGGCAAAGGGGGAGCGTGATCTGGAAACTCAAGAAAATCTATCGCTCACATGCATCATGAGTCCCCTGTGAGAGTTAATTTTGATGAAATAGAAATGGATCTCCAAGGAGAACGATTAGACTCGTCATGCTGGAGCAGATCGAAATCTGAGAGGCCAGCCGTGCTCAAACACGTCCCTACACACTCGAGAGAATGAGTGAAGGAAAGGCGAGATAAAAACCTTTGTCCGTGAACGTAGGGACCATCTGCAGTGATTACATGGATTGAAATGACGGAAGGCATGTTCATTTCTTTATCCTAAACACATAATAATCCTTTGCAAGCCCATTTGAGCCTGTGAATGGGGATTCAAAAAACCTGTCGAGAACCACCCCACGCTGGGCAATTTGGAGGTTCATTGGTTGATTCCTAGGAGAAAAGATCAAAATAAGGCTTTATTGTGCTAACTTGCATCAACCTTTTCGTGGTAACTCCAGGTGGTATCCCGTAGAGATTTGAAATATCAAAGTGAAGGAGAGCAATTCATTTCTCTATCCCACACACTTTATCCCTTGAAGAGCCAATTTGAGCCTGCAAATCTTCGTTTCAAAATCCAGTTGGTGATCACCTCCCTACCCTGGGGCAATGCGTATGACTCGCCAATAAAAACAGGACACCTGGTGAAAGCAAGGCCAAAGCCCATTATTGAAGAAGGGTAACAATGCTTGAAGACCAGTCAAAAAATACAATGAAAATGTCAAAAGGCAATAGGGCTGATAAAAGCAAAGTGCCTCGTAAAAGCAAGGCCAAAGCCCTTTGTAAGAACAAAAGCCATGACACTCGCAACATAAATAAAGTGTCGCCCAAAAAAAAAAAAGAAATCTGTTGGCGGGCAAATAACAAAAGTGAGGAAAGTCGGCAGCCTATTTGAATACAAGCATCCAGAAGATTTTCGGGAGGCCCAAAGACATAGATTCGACAGTTGGAAATGATGCAAAGGTGATCACCAACATATCATACCCCTCACCCTGAAAATGGCCTTTTCGAGCCTACCTTGAACAATGTTACAACCTATCTCGAAAGCCTCTCCTGATTGAGATATTTCAGGTCAACACGGGATTTCACACAAGAGGCTACTGCCTAAAGGAGTAAGTACAATCTGGCCTTATCTGATCTTCGAGGTTCTTGACTTGTAAACCTGAAGAAGTCGCTTTTGAAATGTTGATTCTTTTTGAAAACCTCAAAATGCCTACCCATTGCATAAACCATTGACCAAGCCCACACTACGGTCCGTCGAAAGACCTTCTCTGATCAATCGGGTTGTATACACTGCAAATAGTCCCGAAATTCTTGATACAGGTTTCGAGCGTTGGTTTGAGTGTTCATAAAAAACATCCCCAGCGAGAAAACAGAAATACTCAGAAACGAATATTGTGAGAAATCTTCTCTGATAAGGATGCTCCAGTTAATGCGACTGATCGAGCTCATCTGGCGATTTCAGATTTATTGATTCAAAATTTTCCTCATGAGGGATTCTATTTATGCACGCATGCTGCTAGATATCTTGGCCCGCAAGAGCGTGACTCATTTCAAAACTTGAAATATTCAAAATATCAAAAATCTTCAATTAAACAAAAATACGGGTTCGAGCTTCTGCAGGTCTTCACAGATCCCGAATGGCACCCTTCAAAACAAGAGAATACGGGTTCGAGCTTCTGCAGGTCTTCACAGATCCCAGAATGGCGCCCTTCAAAACAAGAGAATACGGGTTCGAGCTTCTGCAGGTCTTCACAGATCCCAGAATGGCACCCTTCAAAACAAGAGAATACGGGTTCGAGCTTCTGCAGGTCTCCACAGATCCCAGAATGGCACCCTTCAAAACAAGAGAATACGGGTTCGAGCTTCTGCAGGTCTCCACAGATCCCAGAATGGCACCCTTCAAAACAAGATAAATCAGTAGAATCCTTTCACTAGGAATCTGCCATGGGGTGACCTACCATACGGGTCAAATCTCAGTCAAATTTAATCAGTAGAATCCTTTCACTAGGAATCTACCATGGGGCGACCTACCATACGGGTCAAATCTCAGTCAAATTTAATCAGTAGAATCCTTTCACTAGGAATCTACCATGGGGCGGCCTACCATACGGGTCAAATCTTAATCATGTCTTAATCAGTAGGATCCTTTTACTGGGAATCTACCATGGGGTGACCTACCATACGGGTCCAAGTTCAATCACCCTGAGGTTTTCTCATAACGAGTCCTTAGGTCTTCATTCCAGAGCGGTCAACGACAGCCGCGGGGCAAACAGGTAAGTTCCAGGTAAACCCTTTAACTCTCACTTCCCCTCTCTCCCCACATCAAATCGAGCAGCTTAAATTTGGACTGAAACTTTCAAGGAGGAAACTAGAGTTGGATGTCACGACTTTTCTTTTCTTTTCCAGTAGAGTCGGTTAGACATCAAGTGTCAGTTCGTCTTTGAGAGCAATCTCTCACGAGACCACTCTCAAAGAGGGGCAGCTGTTGACACTTGATTTTTGACCAATTTTATTTTCAAAAATTCATAAAAAATCCATAAAAAAGAGAAAATTGAAAAATCAACTTTGGAGACCTTGGCATGGCCTAGAGAACCAATTTTGAGCAAAAAATAATTTTCCATATTTTTAGCATTTTTCGGTATTTTATTTTCAGAAATTCATAAAAAATCAATAAAAAATGAGAAAATTGAAAAATCAACTTTGGGGACCTAGGCTAAGCCTAGGGAACCAATTTTGAACAAAAAATAATTTTCCTTATTTTTGGCGTTTTAATATTTTTCAGAAATTAGGAAAATAATTGAAAATCAATAAAAAATAGCAGTTGAATTCAGAAAATTACCCAAAAATAGCCAATATTTTTAATTTAATTTTCTATTCATTTGGATGAATAAATTTCGAAAAATAAGGTCAGGAATCTAGGGTTCCTTTGTTAATTTCATTTTTCAGAATATTTAAATAATTCTAGAAACTCCATTTTAGCTCGTTAATTTTCCAAATTTACATTTCTAGAGTCGTGTCATCCTTCTCTATTTTTCAAAATTAAAATCAAGTCCAAAAGCCTTCTGAATTCTCCAATTTCGTGAAAAGACCAAAATGCAATTTCTGATTTTTCGAATTAGTCCCTAAAATCACTAAAAATGAAATTAAACATTTTCTAGGGACTGAATTGAAAATAGGGCGACGTCACCCCCTAGTTTTTGACCTTCTGAATCCAATGGTGGCGACAATTTTTGCAGAAAAGGGCCTAAGACTTTGGATTTTGCAAAATGGGTACTCGGGTCAAATTTAGAAATTGGGTTTTTATGCCAATTCCTAAGGAAATTGGCGTAGAAACCTACTTTTCTGATGTATTTCATGCCATTGGATTCGATTTCGGGGTCTAGTTTGCTCAATTTTGATTTTTTAAGGGTTAATTCGAGAAAATTTTATCGACGGTTCAGTCGGGTCGGGTCGGATCCGACCCGATGACCCGGCCGATCATCTGAACCCAAAGAACCAAATCTGGTTCTTCCCCTCCGCGCGAAATGGATTTCAAATTGGGGCAATCCTAACCGAGAGATTGAACACGATTTGGAGAGATTCGAGCAAGATTTCAACGGAATTGGGAGGAGAGGATCTCGGGGGAAGTTTTGGGTACCCGAAAATCGAGTTTAAAAGGGTACGGGAAGCTCGAATTTGGGGGGACTTTTGGCCGAAGAAAATCAGGGGCTGCAACTGAGAAATTCGAGCAATAGAGAGTGGATCAAACTTGGAAACAGCTTCGAGAAGGTTGCCGGAGTCCAGGAGATCCGGCCCGCACCAGTTTCAGCGTTCGTCGTTGCCTAAAACGGTAAGTCGCAAGTCAGAGCTTGAGCTCTGACCTCTAATGGTGGATTCATGATTCGTGTATAATTCTGTCCATTTTCGTGTGCGTTTTGCTCCTCTTACTCCTCTGACCATCTTCCCGCTTTCATTTTGCATTAATTCCCCGCGTAAACCCCAACCCGAGCCTTAAACCCTAGCTTATTCTGTCGCGACCTGGTCAGAGCAATCTGGCGATTTAGAGCTTGATCGGGACACCAGGTAAGTCTCCTGACCCCGCTATGATGCTTCACGTCAAAGGAATTGAATGGTTATGCTCTAGTTTAGATGTTTAAGCCGCCATGGTTGCCTGCTGTAAATGCCCTGATTATCAAGTTTCAGCCGATAGATCGATTCAATTCTTAGATATGCTAATCCGGGGTCAGACGCGAATCGACCGACGGTGGAATCAGCCTAATCGGAGTTGTTTTCACCGTCGGATCATCGTCGTCGCGCCTCGGCCGTCCGTCCAGCATCCGTCCGAGGAAGAAGATGATGCATCGTCAGCATGCCACGTGGGTCTCTGACCAGGTCAAAGGCCACGTGGCTGCTCAGTCAGCATAATCCGAAAAATAATAATAAACGGGTGTAGAAATGAGAGTAAATAACGAAAAATAAATGGACGGCTAGGATTAGTCCAGGGTTTGATCTCGACCGTAGATTTCATTAGTAAGAGTAGACGGCCCAGATCTAGTCTAAGGAAAATCCGACGGTGACAATTGGTCCACTGATCCAAGAGTCGTAATGTAGCCACGTGCCGCGTCTTTAGCCTTAGGATCTGTCATTTTTAGATAAATAAGAAATAAAATCCGGAAAATTAAAAAAAAACAAAACAAAAAAATTCAAAAAATTCCTAAACTACGTCGTTTTTGAGCTTGGTTGATTAGCGGGCCTTGGGCCCGGGTAGTGGGCCGGGTCCATACGACCCGGTCCGTATAACCTAATTCGAAATTAAAATAATAATCAAATAAAAATCAAATAAAAAGAAAAAAGAATAAAATAAAATTAAATAAAAAATAGAAACTGAAGCGGCGTCGTTTAACCTAGGGTTTAGGTTCGGGCCTTCGGGTCGGGTTGACCCGACCCGGTCCGAGAAATAAAAAAATTAATAAAAAAAATAAACAACAAAAATAGTAAAAATAAATAAAAATAGAATAAAAAAGTATATAAAAATTCTAAAAATCTTATAAAAATTTAGAAAATTCGGAAATTATAAGGAAATAAATAATAAATAAAAAATAATCATAAAGATCATAGAAATTTTAGAAAAATTAAAAAAAAAGAATTTGTTAAAAATATGAAAATTTTAGAAAAATAGGAAAAACCCCTAAAAATCACAAAAAAATTTCAAAAAAATTAGAAATAATCTAAGAAAAATCAGAAATAATGGGAAAACAATAAAATAGGAAAATAGATATAAAAAAAATTAAGTAATAAAATTTCAGAAAATACAAAAAATTCTAAAAATGTTTCGAAAAAATTAGAAAAAATATTAGAAATGAAAATTTCAGAAAATATAGAAAATATCCTAAATAATACGAAAAATCCCAAAAATTATAGGAAAATCCTCAAAAATGCCGAAAAACGTCCAAAAATAGGGAAAATCCTTAGAAAATTCTTAGAAAGTCTAAAAAAATTCCAGAAAAATTACAAAAAATTTCAGAAGAATCATAAAAACTCCTAAAAATTGTGAAATTAGAAAAAACCACATTCAACTGGTTTGACCTAATTTCACATCTCTGGCTTCCCGAACCTTCTAAAATGACCATTCTGCCATTCTGGTCAATTTGTCCCAAGTCATTCCAAACCATCCCAAATCATCTTCAAACCTAGTTGATGTATTTTCCAGACTTCTAGGACCCCCCTTTGTTTGTAATTGACTTGATGTGATATGTTTTGCTTCCTGATTGGACTTTCTTCATTGCGCATTTATTTCTCTGGTTGTGACTGATAGGATAGATAATCCCACCTGCATGAACCCCTTAGACTTTTAGAGCCTACCTCACCCAATCTCGCTTGCATGAATTCCTTAGATTAGGAAAATCACCCAACTTAGGTACCGAAAGGGCGTCGATAGCAATATCGACGTAACAAAGTCCCCGAATCTAGATCTCTGGTTTTCGTAGGATTGAACGATCTCTCCCAATCGCTTGATAGGGTTTCCGATCATACCCTCCAAGAAATGATTGGTGGCGACTCCAATGGCATGCACACTGAGCACACGTCACCCGACCACACTAAGGTCGAACCCGATTTAAAATTCCTGACGCGATTTGGTATGGGCCTGGGAGGGCCCGAGCGAAGCCCAGATACCCAATGGGCCTAGCCATCCATTAGCTCCCTCGGGATTCCGGAAAATCTCGGGAGGGTCGCGACAAGCACATATTGCAAAAATTAATGGGATTGGATTTGAGGTCTCTCTTAGTGCTCTCCCCAAAATGAAGTCATGGAGCTCCTATTGTGCAACCTAACAAGTATAAAAAGGGATAGGATTGTTGGAAAAACCTCTGTATGATATTTTGAAATTGACAAACTGATCTATTTTGGGGAAATTGTTGAAAAAAGTCTTAAACTTATTGCACTTTAACTAATTTATATAAACCTTTTGTATTTGTATCAATTTAGTCATAAATCTTTTTTTAGGGGTTAATACCACAAAAACCCCAACTAGTATACATGTGACAAATTTACCTCAAATTATTTTTTTACTACTAAAAATCCTAAACCAGTACACTTTTGGCATATTTACCTTAATCTAGTATACCTGTGATAAATTTACTCTCTGTTAATTTTCGTTAAATTTTATCGTTAAATTGTTGAGTTGATTACACGTAGCAATTGCCGGATGTACACGTTTGGACTTTTTATCCTCTATGTATCAATTTGAAGTTTTTTCATGGTATTAATCCAATTTAACAGAAACTAACGAATGGTAAATTTATCATATGTGTACCAGTTTGAATTTTTTGATGGTCAAAATAATTAGTTTTGGGTAAATTTATCATAGATATACCAATTTGAGATTTTGGAGATCCAAAAAAAATAGTTTGGGGTAAATTTGTCACAGATGCACCAGTTTAGATTTTTTGTGATAAAAAAATTAGTTATTTGTCACAAGTGTACTAATTTGGGATTTTTCATGGTATTAACCCCTTTTTATTTTAATTTAGTCTAAAATTTTTTATATTTGTATCAATTAATCCATCCGTCCAACTTGGACGGTTGGTGCTGATGTGGACGTGGGCCAATGTTGCGGGGCAGTTCTTAATAATATTTCAATATTCATTCAAATTTTTTATTTATTCTTTTTTTTCCTTTTCTTTCTTTTCATTTTTATTGTTCATCTTCTTCCTCCTTCTTCCATCAGGTTAGAAATGAGGGTTGGCGAGGCTACCACCGCTGCAGTTGGGCAAAGCCCGAGCGACCCCATGGCTTGAATTGAATTCAAAGCTCTTTCGCCTAGTGACATTCACATCATGGCTGGGTGAGGTCAAAGAGCTTTGAATTTAGTTCAAGTTTTAGAAAATCTTTTGCTCCATCAACTTTCTCTTGGTCTTTAATCTCCTCCTTCAGTCTTTCCTTGAAAAGTGTCATGTCTTCAATGTCCAAAATCCATCCGATTGAGAATAAATGCAAGGGCGTGGCAACAAATAGTAGCTACGGGAGACTCATTTTTCATGTGGATAACTACTTGAGGAAAGGTGGCTGCTCTGTCGGGGCCGGGGTGGCCCTCATGAATGGAGCCCAATGACAAAAAAGTCATGGCTAGGCGAGGTCCAGTCTTGTCCAGATCTGGCGTGGCCAAGCTCACCCATTGATGGCACCATTAGCCTTGCCCAATTATGGCGATGCTGGTGGCGAGCAAGAAAAGGAAAATGACATGTTGGCAACTGTGCACTTTGCCAATGCCATGGCTGGGCAAAGGAGGTGGCTGGGTGAAGGAGAAGGAAGAAGGAGGAAGAAGATGAAAAATAAAAGGAAAAAGAAAGAAAAAAAAATAAAGAATTGGAAAAATCATTTAAAATATTATTAAAATTGCCTCGTTAGTATCAGCTAGGTTCACGTCAGTGTCGGCCGGATCCATGTCAGTGCCAACTAATAAAAATTGACCGGATGGATTGAATTTGCACAAATACAAAAGGTTGAGGACTAAATTGGCACAAAAAAAGGTTTAGGATTGAATTGGTACAAATACAAAGTGTTTAGGACTAGACAAAATTAAAAGGTTTAAGACTGAATTGGCAAAAGTGAATAGATTTCGGACTTTTTTGATAATTTCCCCAATCTATTTCTCATCATTAACTGTAAACCGTGGTTATACCAGGAGAAGTCGATCTGAGGAATACTATGCCACTGTCAATATTATCCAAAGTATAAAATAGAAAGCTTCTACGAGCTGGATAGACCTTGTTAGCGGGTGAACATGTTTGGAACGATGTGTTCGTGAAGACTACGAGAGACCATGATAAGGTAAACAACTAGGTGAAGCCTTGATCTCTAATATACTTAGGAGGACCAGAAGGTAGTATATTACAAGTCAGTTTCTAGTGGGCAGCTCACATAGAAGTATTCAATTGCGGATAAAGTTAGCTCTCCATATCAAATGTGGAAGAGACGTCCATCTTGTTTCGTATGGTTGGATAAGACGACCTAGACATCCCTCGATTTGATTTGGATTACAATAAAAGATTTATGGCTAACTTCAAGGCTTTGAATTCATTTTTTTTTGTCTGATCCTATTCTATTATATTTTACCAGCCACCGGGTGTGCTATGTGCATGTACAGGTTGCGAAATCTTGCTTCCTCTTCACGCGTTTGTTGACAACTAAATTTTGAATTCCTTTTTATTTTTATTTGCATGAAAATTAGAGAATAAACCTTAGTCTTTACCACAAATATTAATTCATTTTTATAATCTACATTTTAGTATAGTTCTAATTTTAAAGTTCATGCATTTGTATTTGCATTTGCATTAATTCACCCCGATAGAAAGGAATTGAGTTTAAGTTGACAGGGAGTGGACTAGAGCCCATCACATGATTTTTGGCAATAAGGGAGGAGGTGTGCCGCATTTTTTTTTTTTTAAAGTCTGATTTCTACCACTGATTAGCACGGAAATTCCTTGCTCTTCGGGTTTGAGTTTGCTGCTGTTTTGGTGCCCGAAATAGTATTATTTTGCCCGGACTCACTTGTTTTTCAGTGCAGGGTTTTGCTTTTTGCTCATCGTTCGGGGTTGATTATCCTACTATTTTTGGGCAATTTCTCCATTATTCGGTGCCTTTATTTGGGTGAATTAGCACTCGAGTTTGCTGCTGTGAAACAAAGTTCGATGGAGTCGCAAACCCCCTTGAGCTGTGCGAGTTTTCCCCAGCCGGTCGGTCTATCCTATGAGCTTGGTGCGCAAGTTTCGAGCAAAGTTTGAATTAGGAAATTGCAATTTGCAAGATAAGGTAAAATCCTAATTTTGGATATCAAAGTTATCTTGTTTTCCTAATTTGAATTTGTCCAGATTACTTGATATTATTTACAGTGATTTGTGGACTAAACCGGAACAATTTGAGTCTTGAGTAAATCTTGTAGATACTATGCCTATCGGTAGGACATTTGGCATCTTTTGTTGCTCAATTTGAAATTTTCGAAATTTTTAGCTTATCTTGTTGAATATCCCGTCTATCTCAGAAAATTCTCTTACGATATTAAAAAGATGTGATCGCAGGATTGCCCTTTAAATTCTGTTCTTATCCCTTTAATCAACCGAGTTTTTGTTTTTATTTATTTATCATAGTTTATTTTATTTTACCCTTAATTCAAATAATTTAATAATTAACCTTGAGTATAATACATGCTCCCATGTGACTAAGTCTCGAGGAGTAGGTGCACTATCCGACTTCATCCCCGAAGTACAATCTCATCCGCACATCGAAATTGTCTATCACATCCCGCACCCTTGCTATCGGATCGATAATTTCATGAAATTGAATTTCACTCTCTGACCCATAACATATGAGTATGAATTTTATCCAATTCTTTAATTCACCATCCAACCAACCCCGTGAGTACGACGTGAATAAAATTCCCCATTTGACTCGAACCCCGTATGAGGCAAATTTAACTGGAAAATTTGGATATAAAGGTGTATTATACTCAAATTTTATTATTCTTTTATTTGATTCGCACATTTTTTTCATAGAAAAAATCATGAAAAGGGCTTCGAATCATGTTCTAGAATGACTGTTTTTTTGGAATTGAAAATTAAGATAACCCTTAATTTAAAATTAGAATTTGAATAATCAATTTCTTAACTTCTATTAACCTTTATCAATCTTTGGACCGATTTTCATTTTAATACTTCATTTAATTTGAAAATTCATAAAAAATACAAAAAAACAATCTTAGTCATTTGCATATAGGTAGTTTACATCTTTGCACGTCATATTCGCCATGCTTTACATCATATTATGTTATATCATGTTTTTGCCGTTCATTCATGCATTTGCTTTACCTTGTCATGTAGTTTTGCCAATTCACATTGTATGTCATTCTAGGTTAGATTTCATGTCCCATGTCATCCAAATTAGAGTTCAATGTTTTCTTGCATTAAAATTCATATTTTAAAACTTTTCATGCATTATATTAGTATAATCATCTTTTGCCAATTAACTTAGAATATTTTGTCATGTCATCATGTAGTTAGATTGTATCATCTTGCATGGTAATTGCATTGATAATATGTCATCTTGCATCTTCTAATTGGCTAATGTAATCTTGCATATAAGCCGGTTTTTGCTAATTTTACATGGTTATTTAACATGTTCACGTTGCATTGTAATTGAGTCATTCCTGATAATTAGCATGTCATTTGCATTTTAGTTCCATTCACATAGTTTATTCATACATATTGCATTCATTGAGAAAAAATCCCAAAAGTTATTTGCACCATGCGAACCATAAATTGAACCAATTAAAGTTGCCAATTCAAGTCTTTTTTTTTTATGAAAATGGTACCGAAAGGGCGTTAATTGAAAAGTCAATGCAATAAAGTTCCCGTACCTAAAATCTCTGGTTTGTACAAAATAAAGTATTTTCTCCCAATACTTTATTTATGTGTCTAATTTACCTAATAAAAATGATTAGAGGCGGCTCCGAATTGAAAATCTTTTGATATTAATCATGTGAACTTAAGTTGCGAATTAGTAGAGCTTGGGAGAGCTTGGACTAGATTAGTTAATTCACTTAATTAATCTACCTGAAATTTTTATTTTTAAGTCGTGACAACTTGGCGACTCTACTAAGGAAATTACTTTGAATTTTCGAAAAAAGTGCTGAATGTGGACATTCAATTTTTGGAAATTTGATATGTTTTAGTAGACTTAGGCTGAAATTTTAATTTCTCTTGGTTGGCATTATTGGTTGATCCCTAACTACTTAGGTGTTATATGTTATGTGGGGGTAGAATTAATGGTTACTAACCTCTATTTTGCAAGGGTAGTATAATTTAAATTTGTTCTTGATTGAAGTGATATGACATGATTATGCATGATTTTTAACTCGTTGCATTACACTTCACCTCAACCAAACTCGAGTTGTTATTAATTAGGATGGTATCACTCGGGCATGACCCTAACCTCATCTTTGAGGTACAGTTGACCTGTCCTTGATCCTAAAATTTTCTTCGAGTTGGAGATGTTTCACCTTGGCCGTACCGGCATGGCACATGATAGAATCTCGACCTAGCCGAAATCTTGACAGCTAGACCCCGACCAAGGCCATTGGAATGGTCTGCTTTTGGGATTCCACTTTGAAAGTATAATCAATGAACATGCACTCTTTTTCATGCGCAGGTGTTTGGCATTGTGATTTCCTGGGTAACTTTCTCATCTCCGTCTTGCAATTTACTCATCACATGACTGAACAAATGCCCATACTGATGGACATGTTTAAAGCCTCCCAACAACAACAATCCAGTTCGAGTCCCCAACCAGTGATTACTCCATTGCAATGTCAAGGCCTTCGTCCTGATAAGGCCAAAGAGGATGATGCCAATCTCACATTGCCCTTTGAAGATGTCATCATTAACGGAACTAATGAAGTCATGCCCCCGTGATCAATGTTCCCCCAAACCAATGGTGAGGTTGGAACATCACGTGATGAAAGTGCTAACCTTATGGCCAAGCTCGATCAAAGGCTACGTGAGTTAGAAGGCTCACACTACCTTGCTCTCATCGACCTCTCTATTTATGCTAAGGTGCAAGTGCTAGATAAATTCAGAATGCCAGAATTTGAGAAGTACAAAGGCATGTCCAACCCTATCTAGCATATTCAAATGCACTAGTTCATGGTTTAGACTTTCCAGCGAGCCTCACAGATGCAGCGATGAGGTCGTATATTGACTATTATATCAACCGTATGGAGAGCTGGGAAGAGGCTGCCAATGCTTTTGTGAAGTATTTTTGGTTCAACCTAGATATTACTATTTCCAGGGAAGACCTTGAACAAGCAGAGATGAAGAAGGGGGAGAACATCAAGTAATATGCCACCCGATGGAGGAACATCACAGCATAGCTCAAGCCTGAACCACAAGAGCCTGAGCTGATGAGATTATTTGTGTCTACTCTTTCCCATAATATGAGATTGTGGATGGTGGGAACCGCGGCTCAATCATTTAGTCAGCTCATCACCATGGGAGAGGATATAGAGATTGCCTTGAAAAAAAAAGGATGGCTTGGTGACTCCGATTTAGTTAGCAAGTACCCTTTACGAAAAAAAGACAAGGAGCCGGCCGTGCAGGTGAGCATGGCCTATATCCAAAAAGCCTCAGCTCAGACCTACTTAGCAGACGGCTAACTATGGTCAACAGACTCAACAGCTGGTTGGTTATGGATAATAGAATCAATAGACATACCAGTGTAAGAATCGTCAATAGACATCACGGCTAACTAGGTCTTAGTTTTATTATGCAAGAAGGGGGTTATTGACTTCAGAGCCGCAATGACCCAATTATGCATCATACCACAGTTACAATCCATCCAAAAAATGTGACTACCACAAGGGTGAGCCTAGTCACTCAATTAAATGATTGTGCGGTGCTCAAGAATCGAATTCAGGATTTGCTAGAGACTGGGAAATTTTCACTCCCGTCCACTGGCCAAATGTTCAAAGCAATCCGCTCCCTTACCATGTGGGTAATGTGAATGCTGTATTGGATCTCAATGGAAGTCGAGTTCAAAACTTCAAGGTCCATGTCTTAGAAATCTATGATGCATCGGTTAGGGCAGGTTATTTTTGGACCAACGGAGTTCTATCGCTGGATCAATTGAAGACGTAAGTTCACAGGTTGGTGGAGGGCGGAATGATCGTATACACCAATCATGTTGGAGTTGTGGCCATTGTCTCCCATGTCATTATCAACTGGGATGAAGAGCTTACGGCATTAATGACTGGCTAGGCTGAAACAAAACCTGAGGTGATTGAAGCATCATCAGACCTCTCTAGTTAGGAAATTGGAATTTGCAAGATAAGGTAAAATTTTAATTTTGGATATCAAAGTTATCATGTTTTTTCTCATTGTTCGGGGTCGAATAGGATATTTCAATTACATCTGGTACAATCCATATCTCTAAATCACCATATTGGATGCTACAATCAGAACTAAAAGAGTTGAAAACACAACTGTAAGAACTTTAGGACATTATACAGGATTGTTCACGTAAGAGAGCTCATTTCGTTTATGGAAAAAAAAAAAAATACAGTAACACCAGGTTTTGCATAGGCTACCAATAATTTACAAGGTGATTTTTTGCTGATGATATATTTGATCAGCATAAGGGGGCTCAAGTACTTTCCAAGATCGACCTTCATTCTAAGTATCATTACTTGAAGATAAAAGCATATTATGTACCTAAGACTACATTTAAAGTAAGGTATGACCAATTTATTGTCATACTTTTTGGATAAAAGAATGAGCCCAATGCTTTTATAGATTTGAAAGCAGAATTTATTATGATATTCATTAATGACATTTGGAGGACACAAGCAATGCTAAGCAACACTTGAGGGTTGTCTTGCAGACTTTGCATGAAAAGAAGTTCTTTACTAATAGCAAATGCTACCCCTAGTTTGATCATATAGAGTTTTTTAGGCCACGTAATCTTGAAGGATGATATCTCTATCAATCCAAAGACAATTGAAGCAATTGTTTAGTGGAATTGCACTACTGATATTATAGAAGTGAGAAGCTTTCTTGTCTTAGCTAGCTATTGCAGGTAATTTGTGGAAGGATTCTTCAATATTGGTCCCCTTATTTGCCTAACTCAGAAGGGAATAAATTTGTGTGGTCAAATTAGTGTGAGTGCAGTTTTCAAGAATTGAAGATGCGGCTACTGTCAGCTCTTATTTTCACTTTGCCTATAGTGATTGGTTAGTTCACAATTACGACGCTTCATGTTTTTATTCAAAATAATAAATATGTTGCCTATGCCTCTAGACAATTAAAAACACATGAGACAAACTATCTAGACGTTGTCTAGGGTTTGCAACAATTGTGTTTACTTTGAAAATATAGCAATAATACTTGTATGGTGAAAAATGCTAGTTCTTTATCGATCACAAGAGCCTAAAGTCCCTTTTTACTAAAAAAGAACTGAATATGAGAATAATAAAGATGGTTAGAGCTTCTAAAGTTTCTAAAAAGTTTATGATGTGTCTATCAATTACCATGCACGCAAAGGAATAGAACGGTAGCTGCACTGAGTTGTAAGTCGTTTGGAAACATGGCAACTTTACTCCACTCAGAATTCTATGCTCGTGGATATGAAAAAGTACGACATGTAGGTATTGGTTCATCATATCGGTACTTGTTTAGCTAATTGCTAAGTAAAATCGACCTTACTTGACTGAATCAAGTCTGACTAGAATGAAGATCCTCATTAAAGAAATCAGAGAAGGTATAAAAGCTGGAAGACAAGTAGATTTTGGTATCCATTTGATGAGTCATTGTGGTTTCGGTAGTAGGCTGTGTGATTCTTGATGATTTGGTGTTGAAAAAAAAAAAAGATATTGCAGGAAGCTGTAAATAATAAATTCTCATTCATCCGCGAGAGGGGGGCAGTACGCCGGGGGGGGGGGGGG
>JAGVVM010009256.1:0-10922 GCA_019149425.1 Psidium friedrichsthalianum
GCGGCAAGCCCACTCAAGCCCATGATCGTATCCGTTTAAAGTGTTTTGCCGTTTGTTTCTTCTCAGTTTTCCTATGAAAGGTGATCGATTGAGCACGTAACGCGGGTACATGGAGAAAAGTCAGCTGCCGTTCCCATTACGCTAGGGTTTCCCTATGTCATTTGGTCGTTTCGGACAGTTTGGAAGACTCGTAGCTCACGACGAGTCAAGGGTGTTAAAATTATCCCAAAATGAAAGCCTGCTCAACCCAAGAAAGATGATTTTTCCTCTCAAACACCTGGCAACATTTTCTTTTCAAGTTTGTTTTCCATATTGGATGTGAGTTTTAATCGCTTTTGATCATTACCGCCCATGTGGATGATTTTCATTAACCGCTGTAACTTTTCATTATAATCTTTTTTTATCAATTTAAATATCAGTTCATACCTCCCTTGATCACGGAAATTATCGCCCTTGCGGATTTTCTTTTTGAAATAAAGTATAATCTTGATATTTCCATTTAAATTAGAAAAGTATTTTATAAACTTACTAAATTATAAAATAATTTTAACTTGGTCATGAACTTCTAATTTATTTAGTACGATTTCTGGACTTTATTATGATATACGACGCCGTTTTTGAACTTTTAATTTATTCAATTTGGTCCTTATACTTTTGATTTATGTTCAATGCGATCTCTGGATATCATGTTTACCTTAACCTTCATGCTTCATCAGCTATGGTTGCGATCTCGAGCTCACGGTACCAATCATTGAGCCTTCCTATATGGAATTTATATGTCCCATAAAGCCAAAACGAGAATCATAGTACCAATCCTCGAGTACTAAGGTAGCCTGCTAACAAAATCCTTGATCCCAAAATTCCTAGTTCACATAGATTGGTTGTCTTGATTTAGATTTAGTGCTCTCCCACATAGCCCTTAACTTACATTCTAGATGATATTGATGGCTAGTGGTGGCTCCAAACTTTTAAAAAGTGTTCCTAGCAAACGAATTTTCGAGCGAAGGTATTTCCTTAGAAGTCATTTTTCAAACGATGATTGCAGAAGTCGAATTTGAGAGAGTCTGACCAAACCCATACCCCTAGCCCTAAAACTAGAGTGAAACTCTCTATCATGACTGAAAATAGATGGAACAATTCATGTGTCGATTTTCTAATAGTAGCATTCTTACCATATTTAACCCGTTTACCTCTCAATTTTGCTCTTCCAACTACCTAAGTTGGTAAGTTTGAGTTGCAGATTATTAATTCCCTAGGATAACCTAACCTACTCTGGATGTCACTTCATGATTCACCACACCGTTTTTTCTAATACAATTATCATCTTCCCCACATCACAAAGGACGACTAAATAAGCAAATTATACCTAACAGTGATGTGCAGTCTCTATACCATTTTGACATTGCAACTCAAAACCAATTATTTGACCTTCTGCACATTTTAAGGTAGAACTTTCTGTAATTTAGTGCCAAAAAGTTGTGTGGCCGCGAAATTTCCGTTGTCAACAAATCGTTGGTACTTGGTACGTGAATTGCTACCCAACACTGCCAACCACAAGATACAATGGGAACCTTCCATAAAGTTTAGGTCCTCATCATAGTTTGTCAACACATACTAACTTCGAGCAGACAAGCAATACTATGGATTTGATCTGAGTAGGAAGCCTGCTTGTCTTCTTCACTCAATCAATCAAGATTAGTAACAACTATGCCTTTGTTTAGGGAAAGTAACCAAAAAAAAACCTAAACATATTACAATTATGTCAATTTAATCCTAAACCTTTTTCGTCAGTTGAGTCATAAACCTTTTGCATTTATGCCAATTTAGTCCATCCGGTCAATTTTAACAGATTGATACTGTTGTGCCAATTTTTAATAATATTTTATTTATTTAATTGCTTTTTTTCCTTCTCCTCCTCCTTCCTTCAAGTGGTTGCCTTATTTATCTTTTTCCTTTTCTTTTGTTTTTCTTTTTCTTTTCTCCTCCTCCTTCCTCCATCCAATCGAAAATGGGCTGGAGGAAGAAGTAGAAGAAACAAAAAAGAAAGAAAATAAAAAAAGGAAAAAAACTATCAAATAAAAAATTTAAATATTATTAAAAATTGCAACGTCTGTGCCAATCAGCCAAAGTTGGCGTGATAGACCAAATTGGCACAAATGCAAATGGTTGAGAGCCCAATTGGTAAAAAAGGGGGGGGGGGGAGGATTTCAGATTGAATTGGTGCAATTACAATAGGTTTAGAAATTTTTTGATAATTTTTCCCCTTCGTTTAAGTTGAAGGTTATCTCTAGGAATATTTCACTTTGGAACTATATCTTTCGATAAGTAGAATAGTGTGTATGAGAACGGGGCTACTATCACAACCGGTGAGAGTTAGCTATATTTCGAGGAAGCCTAAGACACAACCATCGTGAAATATAATTTGGAAAAAGAAATCGACATATGTGCCCACTTAAGCTTGGATTGCCATTAAATTAGTTTGCCTAGTTCATCGAAATGAAAATGTGGAAGCAAACCATGTTAGCTCGCCTGTTGCATAGAATTAGCGATTTTTTCTTGGGAAAAGTGTTAGGAGTATGCCCTAAAGCAATCATGTGATAGTCACATGTATGGCATAAATACTGTATTATTGATATTGTATTAATGGTAAGACGCTTATTTATTCATCTTGTCTCTTTAATTTAGATGAATAAAGTCTATTAGTGTCACGCCCCGAACCCTACGGGCTCGCGACATCCCGCGTGTCACACGTAACGAGTTCGTGTGCGCCTGGCCTACGATTAGCGACGGCCCAGGATGCACATCGCGGCCAGACGATGCTATGGTCTAACGACAAATCTGAAACCTGCGGAAGCGAGCCTTCTATACATACAAGCATACATATGAAAATGGGGTAGTACGAACGAACAAGAACACACATACAAAAACATCATTTCTTGTATATATATGTAAAGCGTTAGGTACAGACCCCAAAAATAAAGTACACACTATGGTTCAAAATCCTACGCTCTGACAACCTAGACTCAGCGCCAAGTGCGGTCACTCCTGTGGCTCCTCCTCAGGGTCGTAGTCTGCCCAAGGGTCGTCCTCCTCCTCTGGGTCTATCTCCATATCCTCGCCCTCCTCGTGGCCGCGACCTCCATGTGACCCGGGGACGGCAGCTCTGCCATCGAGTCGGGGTCCACTACCTCACCTCCATATGCGGTGGAGTGAAGGAGTCCAGGGTCGTCTTCCATAGGTACAGGGGCATCGCGAAGGGGTCCCTCAAAACCAAACATACCCTCTCTCATCCATGCCTCAAATCTATAAGGTACAAAATGTGGGTTACCCTAATCTACCTAGATGGTGGTCAGTCGTCGCTCCCAGAGGACAGCGTCCTCATCCACGTGCTGGGTGATCTCGGTCTCTATCTGCATGGGCAGTCCAAAAAGTATAGGGGGCTCGGCCATCACTGGCGTCTTGGATCTGTAAACAAGGCAACCACCGCCAGTGAGTCGAAGACTCAGCAAGCTCACCACTAATCCTAGCGTAGGATAGGGTATACCAGTAGGTTCGGTCCTATCCAGTAACTAGGTTTTCAGCTAACCTAAGTTGAGTACCCTCATTGGTTGTAGATACCCAACCCAACGCGGGAACAGTTAACTACGCGCAACAATGCAATCGTAACACGCAAACAGGCAGTCAACAGGCAATTCCAGCAATCAATATGCAAAGACTAATGCATGCTTTAGTTTGCCTCAGATGATCCCAGTGGATCCTGCCGGCTTATCCCTCCGATTCCCATCAGGGCCCATCCCACTGTGCCACTCGGCATCATGTCTTAACTGTGTATGGTACGCCTTACGTTGGCCACGCTTATCCCACCATTTCCTCGCGTAAACGACGCCTCAGGGCTCATCCCACATGTCACTCCTCTAGGTGACTCATGCCATGCTCACGGTACATGATGCTCAGACAATTTCAACCACGCATCAATCACAGAGCATGCAATCCAGTGGTTTCAAACGCAACGTGGCATAACAATTTAACAATGGTTCTAACAAACTCATAATCATCGGGTATGCCACCGATAGAACTGATATTCCACACGAAGTTTCCGACCAACTGGATTCCGTTAGGTACCCCACATAGTTACATTAGACATTCACGTCCTCCTGAAACAGACTCTCACTTGGACTCAATCGTGCTTTACTTTACCCTTAGAACTCGATCCAATTTGGCTTGATGGCTCGACCCAACTTGGTCTTTGCCATTCAACCCTGGTCCAACGTCGACCCACGATTAAAGTTGAGGATACCCTTTTGGGTCCCGTTTAGCTCTTATTGAATTTAGCTAAGCCCACATAACTAAGGCCCAATCGTCCTTTCTTAAGATTTGGCCCATTAAATTAAGTTAGGCCCAATTAGTTAAGTTAGGCCCATTGGGTCTAAGGCCCATTTACTAATCATAAGCCCATAATTTAATTATAAGTAATTAACTATTTTAAGGCCCATTATTTTATGAATTTTCGGGTGAGGCCCAAGCCCATTTGTTAAGGTAAGCCCATTAAGTCCATTTCAGCATATTTAGGTCCAAATTCAACCCCTAAGCCCATGTACACTATTGGGCCCTAAAATTATATATTCAAGACCATAATTTAGGCCCAATTTCATTGTATTTTCGTCCAATTAAGGCCCACCATTAATATATAAGCCCACAAGTTCCAATTTGGCCCAATTAGCTTGGAAATTTTCCCCTAAGCCCAATAGCATTCTTTGGCCCTTCATTGATCATGCCTAAAGCATCAATAGCAGCCCACTATTAACATTTCCAAGGCCCAATCTCCTTCCCAAATGCACCACACGCTCGGCCCAAACATTCTAGCCCACTTGAGTCTAATGTTCATTAGGCATAATCACACATCATAGCCTCTAATTATAATCACTAGCCCTTAATACCATCACCCACACATATACACGGCTAGCCTAGGCCAAGATTAGGAGTAGAACTTACCTAGATGAGGTTGAAATTGACGGTGGAGGCGGCTTGGGCTCCGGCGGCCGAACGAAGTCCACGGCCACGGGAGAAGGGCGGCGACGTTGGCTGGTCCCGGCAACTTGTGGGGGCTGTCCACGTCCAAAACAGAAGGTGAGACACAATAGAGGAGCAAGGGGACATGGGAAACCAGCCACGGTGGCCGGACGATGATGGAATGACGGCGACGTGGACGGCGGCCGAACAAGCCGAGAGAGAGAGAGAGAGAGAGAGAGAGAGAGAGAGAGAGAGAGAGAGAGAGAGAGAGAGAGAGAGAGAGAGAGAGAGAGAGATTAAGGCTTGGTCGGGGTTCATGGTGGCCTCAATGCCACAGAAACCAGCAAGAAGAGAGGCACGACAACTTACCTAGACGGCGGCGTGGAAGGATGAAGGCCGACGGTGACGATGGGAGGCGGTGACGGCGGCTTCACGGGCGGACGGAGGGGAGGCCGAGAGAGATAAGAGGTCACGAGAGGGAGAGGGAGAGATGGAGGGTGATCGGCCGAACAAGTGAGGGAGGAGAGAGAGAGAGAAAATAGTTTATAATAAGTAAAATGCAAAATAAGGATTATAGTGGGGTAGGTAGTACTTTGATGTGTACTTGAAATGACATGGAAGAGACTTGATTGATGTCATTGGAAATTGTGCTTGATTGATTGATTGATGTGATGGAATGATTGATGTGACATCCGATTGATGTGACATCTGATTCGACTTGCCTCGATTTGCGTGCCAAATGCACCGATCGGGTCCCGATCGCGAACGGATTTCAGACTGGATTTGGTTTCATTCTACTGTATTTACTCTCAAAAATCCTAATTTATCTAATTCTAAGGACTGAGCATTTACCGGGGGCATTTCGGTAATTTTCCATTCACATCTTGCTTCTCGACGTGCACCGGCTGTCTGCCCTTCAGGCGACGTTTCTGAAACTGAATCCATTTCTTCATCGTGTTTATCTTACTAATTCGATTGTCCAATGTCGGATTTCATTTTGTGGTCAATTTCATTAAATACTGACTCTGTCTCAGTCTCAGACCAACGGGCGGCTGATTGGGAAAAATTCTCAGATAGCCTTTCCCCTTCGGTTAGTCATCCCAGGGTAGCTAATCCTGAGTGATCGTCGACCAGAGTGTACTAATGAAGCATTTCCATTCATTTAGAATTTCCGATAAATGGGTCGAATTTTCAAACTGTCACAATTAGATCAGTTGGAACTGATACCTATTCTTGAGGCATCAAGAATATGTGTAACGGGTTATCGGTTGGTCTTCAAATTGGTTTTTGGTAGAAGGATCGTGGATTGGGCATCCACGAGCCGATTGAGACCAGTGTGTTCGCAGCCTCATTATTGAGCATTGGATGCACAATAGGGATGACGAGTCATAGGTCATCGGACGTTAGACGTCTGAGCTGGAACACAGGTGTTCGTATCGAAACGAGTTCGATCGAATCCACTGAACGTGACGAAAGGGCGATTGACTAATATGGAGGCTTCGTGCTTAGTCAATGTCTCAATCGCTCTTGGCTTTGGTGTGTTAATGGTCCTCAGACCTGAGCCACGATGCTGGCTTGTATATTGGATGGCTGTGGTTCACAGGTACGATATTGGCCGATCATTGATCCGCCTCTGTGCATGATAGTCACAATTCTCTATATACGAAGTCACAAGTGTGGACAACAGTTGGGATCTGTCTCCTCATTAGATGAGGTTGATGTCTTATGCGATCTAGGCGTGACGGTGCATTAGAAATCCTTGGCCAAGGCAGAAGTCGAAAGGAGTCTCGCCGAATGCACGTCAGATAGATTTGTGCATATAATCGAATCTGTGGGTTTGACTCAGATATCCATGGCCCTCATTCGATCAGGACATCGTAAGATAGAAGGACTAAATAACACCGAACCAAGGCCAACAGGTTCACTTTGTCCTTGTACTTCATTCTGACTGGGTAACCGTAATATTTGCTAGACATCACTCACGGTTGTGGGATCTAAGAATTGATTTGAGACGATTAATTCATTGAGGAATCTCATTGCCATTTCAAGGGTGAACCTAATGATGTCACATGCCTTAACCGACATCTGGCGACTTCCATAACGAAGACGGAATCACAAGAATGCGATAGGATTATTTGAATAGTCAAAAGGAGTTAAATTGATTGGATCGTTTCCTCCTTTTAAAGCTCACTAAATAACGAAATAGATGACACAGGATGACATCATGATGGTGTCATGGATGATGTAATGGTTACATCATGCCTGCATCATCGTTGGATAAGATTTGTTATCCAAAAGAAAGGATAAGAAAGGTTATCCTCTAAAAAGTCAAAAGTATGATAGGATTTTCTATCCGTTTGACAGAGAGTTTGTCACATCAAACGACGTGATTTGATCATGAAACTCGAGAGACTTCAAGCCTAGAATTTCTATAGCCGTGGATGAGATTGCAGTCTAAAACGATGCCATGTGGGCCGCCTGAATGGGCGCCCACGACTGGCCATCAGGCTGGTTTGCCGCCTTTGACCATTTGCCCCATGGGGCAGGGCCCACTTGGCTGGTTTAAAGGCGATTTGACTGACTTTAACCAGCATCCAGCTAGCCACGTGGGTTAGCTGGCAGCCTACGTGGTGGCCAATGGCCGCCACGTGAGGCGGTTTTAACCGCCCCTCCCCCTCATTCTCTCCCTCTCCCTAACCCCTCTAAAATAGAGGTGAAGGGGTCAAGTTCAAGAGGTTAGGAACCATGAGAGTCATACACTTACGTGCCAAATTTCTTGAGAAAGTGAGCTCGAGAATCGACTAATTCGGATACACAAATGTTTTGTTTCCATGGTTAAAAAATGAAGGGTTTGGGTTGAGATGCCGCGAGGATTACTAGCATAATCCGATGGTCGTTTCTCCGAATCTCGAATCTCCGTCTTCAAGGTCACACGGGTGTCGGGGCATGTCTGAACTAGAGGCCCGATACCTCTTGGGCTCGAGGATAAAGAAGCAGAGTCGGATTCAACCTCTTTATTCCAGGTACGTTTCTAAACTAGTTTTAGAAAGTTCGATTTTCGATTAAAGTATACGATGATTTCTAAGACGATCTAGGGCGCCGTTTCAATGATATTTTCTTCCGCTGCGTGTATGACATTTTTCATGTATGGACGAATGCTCAGGACCGCTAGAACCTAGCAAAAAGTATTAGAATGCATGTGTGAATTGTGTTAGAGAAGTCTTATATTGAACAATTGATGTAGGATTGAGTAGTTAATATATCATAATTGATCCTAACTCATGTTTTTAAACTTTTGAAAAAAGTTGGTCCAATTGGATATATTACGGTTTAGACTTGAAGTCCCTCTTGGTGATCTCTTTAGGTGGAGGTATCAATTTTCTACTACGAGCTCTCACAAATGGTAGCAAAACCAATGTTTGATTGGTGCACCCACAATTTTGTTGTTTGGTGAATATCTCAGAAAGAAATCTCACGATCGACACATATTTCAGTAGAAATTACTGTCACGATTGGTCTAGGGAGAAGAGACCATGGATAGCTGGTCTAGTACGTGAGTTTGCAAGAAAAGACCATGGACAATTGGGTGGAGACGCGCGTAGAGACCATAGGTGATGCAATCTTAAGTTAGCAATTGATGTTAGTTGGTTGCAGTGCATAGTTGCAAGTGCATTGCAATTACTCAGAGATTCAAGTTAGACAAATTGATGCATAAGGATACTTACATTAGGAGAGTGTTGACACTTGATTTTTGGCCAATTTTATTTTTAGAAATTTTTAGAAATCCATGAAAATTCATAAAATTAAAAAATCAACTTGGGGACCTCATCCTAGCCTAGGAACCAATTTTGAAACACAATAATTTTCCTTATTTCCATATTTTTTTTGCATTTTATTTTCAATAATTCACAAAAAATTAATAAAAATGAGAAAATTGAAAAATCACTTTGGAAGCCTTGGCCAAGCCTAAGGAACCAATTTTGAGCAAAAAATATTTTCATTATTTTTTTTCCATTGTTTATATTTTTAGAAATTAGAAAAAATACTGAAAAATTAATAAAAAATAGTATTTGAGGCCAGAAAATTACCAAAAAATAGTCAATATTTTTCCTTTAATTTCTCCTTCATTTTGGATGAATAAATTTTGAGAAATTCAATCTGTAATTTAGGGTTCCTTTGTTAATTTCATTTTTTGATTATTTAAATAATTTTCAGAAATTCCATTTTAGCTCTGTAATTTTCCCATTTTCACATTTTTAGAGTCGTGTCATCCTCCTCTATTTTTAAAAATTAAAATCCAGTCCAAAATCCCTCAGAATTGCCCAATTTCGCTAAAAGGACCAGAATGTAATTTTTGAATTTTTCAAATTAGTCCCTAAAAACACTTAAAATGCAATTAAAATTTTCTAGGAGCTAAATTGAAAATCGGGCGACGTCACCCCCTAGATTTTGGCATTCTGAATCCATTGGCGGGGTCAATTTTTGCAAATAAGGCCATTAGAGGTTGGATTTTGCGAAATGGATACTCGGGTCGAATTTGCAAATGGGTTTTTATACCAATTCATAGAGAAATTGCATAAAAATTCATTTTTCCAATAGATTTCATATCGTAGAATTCAATTTTGGAATTTAATTTAAAAAATTGCTAGTTTAAACAAGTTTAATTTGAAGAAAACAGGCAATTTTGGTATGTCGGTCGGACTAGATCCGACCCGACCCGACCCACTTGGCACCTTCTTCCCAAATGAAGGTTCGCGTAGGGAGGGGAGAGATTTGAATTGATCTGCGAGATCTTTGAACGGCGAAGTAGGCAAATCCTAGCAGATTATAGGTTGTTAGGGTGAGGATCAAAGGAGAAATTTGGGGGATTCTGTTGAGGGAGTTCCGTGGGGATTTGTAGGTATAAAGAGAAGAAGGAGGACTCTGTTTTGAAAGAAGGCTCAGCTGAGAGAGAAAGCGGAGGAACCATAGCCAGCTTTCGTCCCTGAGGTAATCAGAAGCTCCAAGATTACATCCGGAAGCTTTCTGCCATCGCAAGGAACACCCAGATCGTCGTCGCTCGAATTTTCATCGTGAAATCAGGTAATCACCATTTTCGGTTTCAAAGCTCAGCTTCCATGGCAGTTTCGCCATTTCATGACTTTGCCTCAAATTTCTTGGTTAATATGTACCTATAGTCTTCACTAAGCCTACCCTACTCGTCTGTTTTGCATTAATTCCACTCGAAATGTCGTACCGACCCTTCGAGTTTGAGCTCCTGTTGCGAGCTCACAAATGACGCCATAATAGAACCAAGACCACAAGACCTTCAGGTAAGGCTCTCTACCCCTCGTGGATGCTCATCGTTCAACTTGCGTGGTTCTCAGTAGGCGCTTGCTAAGTACCAGCTTCAGCGCTAGAGCGTTTCTCGGCCGGGGCTGGATCGGGTACTTTCAAGTTATTTTCGGCCTAAAAGTTAGATGTATGTATGCTAGAATGGTCAGAGATGAGCCTAGGTTGAAAACAGGAAGTTTGGGGTTAATTTTGATGTCGGATGGCCCTCCGACGAGGCGCCGTCGTTCGGTCATCTTCTCCGGCGGAGCGATCGACCGGGTCAACCTCGGTTGACCTGGTAGACGTTGACGTCGTTCTGACGTGTCCCGCCACGTCAGACGCTACGCCAGCTGGGGCTATGATAGATTACGTAAAATTGCCACTAATCTGACGGTGAGGGATTATCCACGTGTCAAGATTTGAAATTTTTCTCGAACAAAAAGATTTTAGCCTTTTTTAGATAAAAAATAAGAAACTTAAAATTGTGGAGGACCCGGGCTGAATGTGGTCTCGTGGTCTCTGGTCGGGATCTCCGGCCACGTAAGATTGTATGATTGAAAGATAAATGGCTACACTGTGAGAAATAACGAGGGAGGTCC
>JAGVVM010009257.1:0-12034 GCA_019149425.1 Psidium friedrichsthalianum
TCTGCAGAGAGCAAAGCGAAAATGCTTGAAAAATGTAAACACCGATGAAAATCAAAGTATTATGAAACGGTAATTGCTAGAAATTAAACATGCCCCGATTGTAGATGTGATGGAAATAAGCTAGAATTGAAACTCGAGAAAGTGTGAAACAGTCTTACATCTTTTAATTGTACTAATTTAATCTTAAATATTTTGCATTCTATCAAATGAGTCCATTTAGCTAATTTGATCGAAAATCGATGACATGGATACATGTCGTTCTACGTGGCATGAACGGCGCTGACGTGATATTTTTTAATGATTTTTTATTTTATAGATATACTTTTTATTTTTTTGAATTTTTTCTTCTTTAGTTTTTTTTTTTCTGATTGAGGGCCGACGACCCTGTCGGCCCATCTGGGTGAGGGCCCACAAGCCCTCTCACCTAGCAGTCAATGAGGGCGTTGCGGCCCTCGGCGATCTTCTATTAGAAAAAAAAAAGTAAAAGAAAAAACCAAAAACTTTATTATAAAATAAAAATTATTGAAATTTTTTTTAAAGATATCAATGTTAGCACTGTCCATGTCACGTAAGACTACTAGTGTCCACGTCATCAATTTTCGGCTAAAATTGACTGGATGAACTCAATTGGCATAAATGCAAAATGTTTAGAACTAAATCGACATAATTAAAAAAATTTATGACTGAATTGGCACAGATGCAATAAGTTTAAGAGTTTATACAATTGAAACTATGTGGAATCGCAAAGTGTTTATCGATTCGTCAATGACGCCATGGAATGAAACATGAAAGTCATACTCACAAGACACTTTGCAAACATAACACTCCTTAAACTCGAGAATGAGAGAAGATACAAGGCTCACAAAATATGAGTGATTTGAAAAATATTTTTTAAAAGATGACCATTTATATCTCTTCTAAAAATAAATGAATGAAAAATATTTTTTTATTTATGCAAATGTTTAGACACAAATTATTATCGGTAAGGAAAAAATTCATCGACTAATTATTTCAACTGTCACATGTGATTAATTTTAGGAAAACATTTTCAAATCATTTATTTTCATGAAATAAATGATGCCTAAAGTCACCAAAAAATAAAAGAGACAGAACATGAATGATGCATGGAGCTTGGGACATAGAAAAAAAAAAACAGATCTATATAACGATGCAACAGAATATGTGTGTGTGTATACACATATTATATAAAGCTTCCCTTGCCGACAACTCCTTGGATCGCGTGACTTAAGCTGGATAAGTTTTTACATTTTGGGAGAAATGGCACCGACGTTCTATGCTTTTGTTCTAACATTTAATCAAGTCTTAAAAAAAAATCATAAAATCAATGCAATCAAGTCCTTCTAATGATTCCGACCAGACAAAAAAGCCCTTCTAACGATTGATCATGGCTATCCTCTCTAGAGTTGAACCTAGGAGTTTAATAAGGGCGCGTATGATAACACTTATCTACCAGAAATCAACTTCTGGCAAAAAGTTGATTTTTCAACTTTTCTATCAGAAGTTGATTTTTGATAGAGAAATGCATTTGGAGTGCGCATGGTAACGCTTCTCTTTACCAGCGACCGACGGCGGCGGCAACGGGCGGTGGCGGCGGTGGCCGGCAGCAGCGGCTACCGGCGACCGGCGGCGGCGGCGATCGGCTGCGGCGGCAACCGGCGACGACCGGCGGTAGCGGCGTCCGCGACCGGCGACCGACGGTGGCTGCGAAGACTAGAAGTGATTTTTGAAGCTGAGAAGTAACTTTTTTTTACTTCTCAAATTGGCCAAAAAATCCCACCAGAAGTAGAAAATCCCACCAAAAATAGAAAAGTCTACCAGAAGTGAAAAAATTTACCAAATAGATTTTTACTTCAGAAGTGATTTTACCAAACGGATTTCCCTGCCAGAAGCTGTTTTCTCCGCCAGAAGTAACTTCTGAAGTGTTATCATGCGCCTCCTAAATATCTTTTCGGGCATTGGATATCCCTATACTCTGTCTGTGTACGTATCCTCTGCTTCCAGTTTCAATGATGATCACAGGGAGCTCTGGCGTCTTGCTGAGCCGCAAAGATTTGTTCTTTCCCAATATTAGCTCGTGTTTATTCAACCAATTTTAATTATCTTCGTACGACGATAATATTGGTAAAGCCGAACCTAAGCTCGCGCTGTCAACGGATGCCGCTATAATTACTAGAGAAGGAATTTGGGGCGTGCGCTCATCATTGAACTTGATACAAGATTGGCCAGCTGTTATTTTACTTGACAGATAAGTTCTTATGGAACGAGTGTGTGCTTAACCTTGCTATTACTGTATTACTAAGAAAGCAAGAAATTTGAAAGAAAATAAAAAATATTAAAACCCCCAATCTTCAGCCCGCGTCCCGGTGCCCCTCTCTCCTTCTTAGGTTAGTTGATTTGTCATTTCTTCATTGGTTTGTTCTGATTTAATTTATTTTAACTTTATAACTTTAAGGAAGTTTCGAATTTTTCGTTATGCCAATTGCCACAAAGTCAAATTCGATGCGAATTTCCACAACTAGGATTTCAAAACCCGCACCGAAACCCAGATTGCAGTTCCCTTCGACTTCGATTGCACAAAAAATTTACGTTGAACGACTATTTCTCGATCTAGAAGTCTTAAGCCGCTTAACAAAATCCCGAAACATATTCTATTTCTTAACGAAATTAATGGCCTTATTCACGGGCCACGAGCATGTCAAAGTAATAGGGTAAAGAATATCGTAACTGAAAATGACTTCAATATGACACTCACTACGACTTCTTATAACATTTACTTAATTGTCATAATTTTCAATTGATTACTCGAAAGTCATACATTTAACCAAAAAAAAAAAAAAATTCACCACAGTTACTGAAATTCGAAGTGGCATGCCACTTGTGAGGGACTTTTTTAGAAAATTATGACTCTTAGATGATCGATCAAAATTATTGTGCTCAAATAAATATTTCTTTTAAACGTCATAGTACTGAAGTGATTAAAAAAAATAACTCTCAAGTATGTGCCAAATGAAAACTATGTCTCTCTTCGATAAAAAAAAAATTATGGCACTCACATTGTTTTAATCCCTATGCAACGAACTTCATTAGATGCACAGCAAGTAATATATTCCTTATTTTATTTTCATAACTTACTAATATCAAACTGAATATATTGCAGGAGATTGCCCTAGATGCTTTTGTTCAGATATAATTTCACGTGATTAAAGATGGAAAGAAAAATGTTTCTATACTTTGATTTGGCCTATAATCTTCGACTGTGCACGAATGACTAAAGATGAAAAGAAAATGGTAAAAAAATCCCAAAATTTGGTCGGATTTCTAGATTTTATAAGACTATTTGCCAAGTAGCATCGATACTAACACGTGACACAATATGACACGGCACGTTGATACATCAATTATCAAAAAATAGAAATTTTCGATACCTTGGGACATGTTATATATTGAATGTATATTTTTATATAAACATGATAGCAGTGAGTTTTTTTCTTTTTCTTTCTAATTTTGCGATGACTGGATATATGACTTACATATATTTCGGATAGATTTACATTTTGACCACGAATGTATTGAAAATGTTAAAAATTGACTCCATATGTGTCGAAACGGTATATCGGGATGCTGAATTCACGTGTCGCTAGAGTTTTTGGAGCATTGATAACGTGTCGGATGTCTGACATCTGTTGATCACCCGTTGATCTTGTGTCGGGCACCTATCGAGGTCCAACACGCATTTGCACACGCATTTGCTACGACATGGAGGTTCTCAAAGAGTGTCCCTGCTTTTTAGACTATGAGCACGATGCTTAAAGGTAAATAATAAAAACCTTAAGAGAGAGAGAGAGAGAGAGAGAGAGAGAGAGAGAGAGAGAGAGAGAGAGAGAAGTAACGTGTAAAAAAAGTGGATTCCGCAAAGTCAAATCCGATGCGAATTTCCACAACTTGGGTTTCAATACCCGGGCCGGTTCTTCGAACACAAATTACAGAACCGTCCTATTTCGATTTGGCCGATAATCTTTGATCCTCCACGTGTTTGTTGGGGAGATTTGAACATGAAGTCCGCTTTTAGAATCTGGCAACACTGTGGTCCTAGGGATGAGTTGTCTGGTTAGCTTTAATAATCAATCTTATCATGCCCAATAATGAAATCTAAAAGCCTTGACTGTACACTGTTCTTGTTAGGTCCCGGATAAAGGCAAGGAAAAGATTTTTTTGAGAGAAAGATTTCATTCATCAATCAAGATAATATTTTAAATATACATAGAATGCTTTTAAGCATAATAGCTTCCCAATAATCTTAACGAGAAGTAAATACCAAAAAACAAATAACAAATTCGTTCCTTAATTTTGAAACGAGAAAAACCACTTTTTAAAGCTTGCATCCAGAAAATATTCACATTCTAAAGTCGACTTGGGAATCTAAGATTGCCATCTTGGGAAGCTATCCTTTGGTCAAAATATTTCTAAGTACTAAAATCACACGTTCCAAAGCTGTTCCCTGAAAAGAAAAATTACACCCCTAAAGTCAACTTAAGATTCCGACATTGCCATCCAAGGAAAGGAGAAGGAAGATGAGATTCTTAGTTATGTTACTCTTTACACAGGTAGCATGAGAGCATGTGAAATAAACAAATGCTTAGGAATACATGCCAGATTACAAGAATCAATGTTGTTCCTATAATCATAATTATCATTATTATACATTGATTCTTTGCGTTTCAATAGCTCTCATTGGACCCGACAGGTGTGCCATTCCCAATACAGACGAGACCAGCTTTTCAACTTGCAATCCATCTTTTGACTTTCAGCCGGTAAGATATAGCAATGGCAGAATGATGACTGAATCATTGTGGCATGTATCTATAACATACTTCAGCAATTTTTCTGAATAATTAACACCAACTGTCTTTTCCTGGAAAAAAGAGAAAAGAATTTGAAGGGGATGCACCTGGAGTCAGATTTTCCGGGAAAATGTTTGAGATGGGGCTGCATTAAATGGGAGGTCCCCCTTCCCCCTACCACAAAAACTTTCCCTCTAGTGTCTTCAATCTTGATCCATGAATTCATTTAGGGAAAATTTCTCCAAGACACCAATTTTTGTGTTGAGGCCAAACAAGACTGGAAAAGGTACGAGCTTGGCAGAATCAAATGAAGGTTCTGTCTCCATTATCTCAACTTAGTAAATCTTTGTCCGCACATTCAAAAGGTATAGGAGAATATGTTTTGTTATGCATAATCACTGTTTTGAATAGTGAATTATTCTTTATTTACTACCTCATGGTTTGGAATAAATCAAACACAAAAGATGATTACTACTCTCAGAAAAATCGAATGCTGTCATGCTCACCGGGCACAATAAATATGAAAAGCACTGTGCACGAGAGTCAAATTGCCTGAGTTATAGGCAGAGTAATGGCTAATGCTGGCAAGATCTTACATTGCATGATGGCCAAAAGCTGCACAAGCACAAAGCTGCTGAGACTTGGTGAGAAATGAATTCCTCTGTAGGTCTCAGTGTCAAATGGGTAGGTTCCTGCAATAACTAACCCCTTGCACCATCCACGTCAATCCCTCCATCAAGAAATAAATGAAAACCAACGCAGAATGACATTGAATAACGTGGGAGACATGGGAGCAACGATAATGAGGCGAAGTGCCCTCATCAATGGGGGAACTTGACCTCTCAGGGCAGGGCAATCATCATGCTTGAGCAGATGAATTGCTCATGAATTGAGAAGATCAAACACCCACGTGGCCAAGAATTTAAGGAACAAGTCCTTGGTCCAGACAGAGGATTGATGTGTAAAATGGACAATGCACGGCAAAATAGACAAGTTGTTGCCATTAACAAAAGAACCAAAATGGAATGAAAAGCAACTCTAAACAATAAAGGGTTTTGGTAGCGTTGCACGATATCCAACCTACTTTCGTCGTCGATTGGATAGTTATAGTTTGAAAAATCGACCAGCTATCCATACTAATTGGGTTGTGTTAAAACAAGAAAGAAAGAGAGTAAACGGATCTTGTGCACGCCAAATTTTTCCATTAAAAAATGAGTAAACAAAACTAAGCATGATCCAGAGTGTTTTGTGTATTGTTATTAGTCATTAGACCATGCTTGTAAAATCAGAAACATTAGAATAATCTTTGTATTTTCGAGGTTCGATTTCCCAATAAGGAGTAATCAATCAAAAGCAAACAAACGGTTTTTCTTTCAATTGGAACTTCTCCTGGTTCTTCTAGCACCAGAATGCTCAAAATGACCAAGATATAGAGCTCATGGAGTCGTCTCTATCACTATAAGGCTTTCAACTTAATCTCGATGAGGTGATCGAATTCAACATTAGCTCAGGTCAGAAACAAACTATGTATGATTTCAGCGGGAAGAAGAAAGAAACAGATGGTGAACTTGTCATCCTGGAAACAGAGAGCACATGAGAGAGAACATGTTCGATCATTTGAATCCCAACCTAATTCGAAATCCCACCCGAACAAGAAGACCCCCTTCAGGTTACCAAAAGAGCTTTTTTCAATTGAATCATTGACAACATCATTCACAAAGAAGAAAAAGATGGAGGAAGAAGTTAACATCATGCTCAAACTCACCAGGCACAGCAGCACAGCAGTTTCCTTACCATCACTGCTGCCTCTCATGTAAGCCATGCAATTAGTCAGACTAATATAATGTCAAATGGTTCAGCTTTAAAAAAGCTTCATCTAATCAAAACCCAACATTGGTTAATGCTAAGCAAACCCAAAGAAACAACTTTCATTGCCTACATTCCTACACAAGCTCCAACATTGCCCGTTGGATTCTCCATGGAGGGGGAAAAAAGGTCCATTTGGCCCCGAATTTGAACTGCAAGTGATTATACTATATTTACAGATTGATAGATACATATCCAACCATCTGAATCAATGCCTATCTTGTGAATCTGTTGTGGTTAGCAACTCGGAGTATGAACAGTTTGCCCTAATTCAGTCCTACTCATTCTCATACTTCCATCTTCCAGATCACACGATCCCCGTTGCTGTCGTGTGCTTTCTCTAGAGCAGCTACTCTTGCTCTATGTGATGCCTGTGGGATCAGACTTTTGCCCCCATTGTCCTGCATGAGTTGACATGATTCACCGACGGAATCAGATCTCAAATCTGCAGGAGGGATGAAGCAGTCCATTGATAGGCCCTGGATGTTAAATGCAACCTCCTCAATCGTCCAAGTTTCTTCCATCCTAGTTTTTGTATGGCTCATCGCCATCTCCCCAAACCTAAAAACAGTCACTACCGACCGTCCTGAGTGCGCTATCATGATTCCTTCGACAGGCCTGTAGTCATCAAGGAATGAAGTGATGGTGGTTTCCCAGTACACAGCGTCTCCACCATTTGTTTGGATACGAGTAAGATGGGAATCCTCGATTCGCATGAGGAGTCCCGTTTTCTGGCTGAAATAGCCAAACAGAATGTGTCTTATGATCTCGGCCGGCCCCTCACTCCTCGCCTTCAGTGTCTGAGGGTCAGTGCATAGCTTCAGGATGAAACAGTCCTCACCATTAAGCTTCTTCTCACCGACGTACCTTGCATCAGAAAACAGACTCACTGTGGTTCTCGGGTCAAGGCCCTGAAACAGACATGCGTCCCAGACACAGTCAGTCATGCAGAGCAGCTAAAGGTGATGTGGAAGAAAAAGAAAAGAAGAGACCAAAGAAAACAACTCTTACCTGGAGGGCACGGCGCAGGGGTCTAACGGGCCCCTTTGCAGTGTGAGCGCCTAGCCAGGGAGTGTGCCTCCAAACGAGTTTCCCATTACAGCCAGCATGGACCTTACTTCCACCAACTGCGAGCTCCACATACCACATATTAGGGTTCATCTGCCAGAGCACGAAACCACCTGTTTGTGCAGAACTCCGGTTTTTGATCGCCTTCGTTGCACTTTCAAACTCTGAGGCCACCATCTTCAACTTTCCTGATGCGTAGGCATTTCGGATGGAGTTCTGGAGCTTTAGACCGCCCGATGCAGCTGTGTACTGTTGCAGTATGTATTGAGCAGATGACGTTTCCTGAAATATGATGAAATTCGCAATGTGAAATTCGCTATTTCCTCAGTATTTTTCCCGAAAAAGAAACAGCAAAAGAGGAAAGAAGAAAACAAGAATCTGCCAATGAATCACAGGGCATCAGACATGGCTCACGGCTGTCAATTGACATAGCAAGAGAACATGTAAATAAAACCCCCGAATTTATCCTGAATTACTACTTCGATTAGTTCTGTCAAACCGAAAATGGTGAGCTAGCAGCTTGTTGGTTTCCTGCTACAAAAAATAGTCAACTACATGAATAAAATAAAGCAACCATCAGAAATCTTAACTGATCTCCTCGCCGTCATTAAAGCCAAATGCAAACAGTATTAAAATGGTATTCTGAATCTCCAGTTACCTAAGTTGGCATAAACAAATCAAGAAACCAAATATCACTCATGAGATCTAGACAAACCAGTATCTTGGACTCAAATCTTGCCCAACTGGCAGTACATATGCACCAATTTAGCAGCTTTCCTTGTAATTACAGTGAATCAGCCAAAACCAACTCATTTGTCAGCTCAAGAACCCACACCTACCCAGCCATCAATAAAGAATGCTAGAACTTAATGAAATAATGGAACAGACAGCTCAAATTCAGACCAAAGAACCACTCAAAAACTGCCAAATTCCCAGACAATGCAGTACAAACAGCATACTTTGCCAGAGACAAGAAAGACATGAACCAACTCGATAAAAAAAAAAAAAACACACACACACACACACACACACATACATCTCGATGACAATGTGTTTCATGATCAGTTGAGAGGCCGGTTCGACTTTTTCCGAGCAACGAACAAACAAAATCAAACGTATTTCGAAAATGCTCGAGTGATTCTCGCAGAGAAGAACACTACCCCTTCTCTTCTTTGGAAATATACAGCTATCGCATTCACAAGGCATATGGGAGAGAGAAAGAGAGAGACGGGGGGGTGCGGCGCTCACTATAGGAGTGTCCTTGACACTGAGGTGAGGCAGAGGGTCGAGGATGCTAACGTGCACCGGGGCGAGAGGTGCGGCCATCACCCCAAAGCAGCATCCTCACGTCGCATCTCTTCCCCGACGAGGGAGGAGGAGGAGGTCACCGAATGAGCCTTCCCAAGCTGGCCCTTCGCCCAATGGCCCAGGCCCGACCCGTTCCCGCCCCTCCTCTTCGGGTCGCCTTCTTGAACCGGGCCCTCCATCAGCGGCCAGGCTCCCGGATCTCGGGACGATCGGCCAGCTCGGGGCTGCCCCGCGTGGAAGCCGCCGCCCCGGGGCTTGCGGCAGCGGCGGAGCAGCCCCCCCGAAATCCGGGAGGGGCTGGCGGGCCGGGAGGGGCGGGAGGGGGAGAGGCCGCGGACCACCTCGTCCTTGAGGGCGGAGAAGAAGCCTTGCTTTCTCTCCATAGGAATGAGTGCTCGTCAACTGGGATTTCACGTGACGAGAGAGAGAGAGAGAGAAGGAGCGTTGTGGGTCTGCTATGGCTTTAGAAGAGAAAGTAGGGGAGGGAGAGAGAGATGGTGACAAGCAGAGGAGCGTGTGACTGCATTTTCTTCTTCTTCTTTGATTGGGGTGTGTGCGCGACTGGCTGGCTGCGTTGGTTTTTAAGGGTGTAGAGAGAGAGAGAGAGAGAGAGAGAGAGTAAAAATGGAAAGAAAAGAAATGAATAGAAAAAAAAACAAAACAAAAAATTGTAAGGGGGAGGAGGAAATGAGGGGTTGGTATTTTTTTTTTTTTCAAGGGTGATCATGTGAACCCTATTCATCTCATCCGCTACGGGATCCACATGATCCGACGCCTCGTCGATGCCACACTAGCGAATCGAGTTTTTGGGTGCACGCGTATGCAAGCTTTCGATTCGATTCGATGTGGAGATTGAAGGATGAGGAGTTACGGTAATTGCATCGCTTCGAGATGTATATGTCTGTCCTTCTTTACCCGCCGTTCCGTCGAGCTACCCACGCGAGTAACGGCGCCTTCTAAGGATGAGGGGTTGCCGCAATCACTCTATTCTGAGAAATACGTGTTTGTTCTTCGCGTCCACCGTCGTTCGGTCGAGTTTAATCCCACACGAGATTCGTTACGCTCGGGGAGTAAAAAGGGGTGTGCAAAGCCGCATCAGGATGATTTCATAATTTGTGCATGACGATTTTGGATGCTCGCGAGAGCGGGAAATCGTGTGAACTCGACAGGAGGGGGGCGGATTTATAAGAACCGTTATGCAAAGTCTAGCATATCCTCGACGGTTGGAGCGGTTGAGCTCACATGGGATTGCACTCGTACATCGAGTCTAGGTGGGGCAATTGGGTTTCAGCATTTGATATTTGCTAAAACGATTTTTAAATATCATGAACCATTTGCTTGGTGAAAAAATATCTTCTTCGGAAAAATATTTTCTCATTTTTCAGGATTTAAGAGGCGAAAAATGGGTGGTCAAAAGAAAATATTTTCCATCAACTAAAAAATGCCCTTCTAAAAATTAGGAAAATCTCGAGAATTGCTCCCGTCCTCCATCATCTCTCTCTCTCTCTACACTCACGATATCCTCTCTGCAAGTCCATGGCAGAAAACCCCAAAGAGGAAGGAAAACCTCGTTAAAAGCAAGCGAGCCCCAAGCTCTGCCTCGTTCAAAACCGGGACCTTGAGCTCGTCGGATCTAGCGAGGCAAGCCTCGGTCGAGGCCGTCGAGGTGGCGAGGGGCTAGCTTGAGCACGCCAGATTCGACTGGAGCTAGGCTCGAGTCGATTTTGGCTCCAACGACTGTAATATTCTATCTCGGCCTTGCCTAGATCGCCGCCGAACCCTAGCGTAGCTGCAGAGGCCTCGTAGCTGCCTCCGCCGAAATTGAGGATGCTCTCACAGTCGGTCTTCACTGGGCTCGCTTTGCACCTCGCACGCAAGCTCTAGCGTCACCAACATGCTCAGTCCGTGTGCAACCTGGGCACCGAGTCCGATGTGTTGAAGTGCACCAAGTTGCTTCAAGCAAGTGCGGAGCTCCGGGAGTCGTCGGGACCGGTTAAGCCTTGAGCTTGCCCGCCTGCATCATGGTGATGGTTGGGCTGAGGATGGAGGAAGGAGCGGCGGAGGAAGGACGAAGGAGCCGAGGAAAGGAAGAAGAAGGTGAGAAGGGAAAAGGAAAAGGAAAAAGAAGAAAAGAAAAATAAAATCTAAAATTGCGAATCTTAAAAAAAAAACAAATAAAAAAGAAAAGAAAGCAACAAAGAAATTAAAAATTAATTAAAAAAGTTATGTGCAGCAGAAAATATTTTCCTTTACTAAACAACGAAAAATATTTTTCGTATGATTTTCATTTTTAACAAACATTAGAAAAAATCATCATTTCTGAAAAAAAATGACTTCCAAAAAAACATTTTCCAAAACGCTTAAGTTACTGGCATTAGGTATATTTTTTAGAATAGCCCGTGACAGGTTAGGAAGTACGAACACTCTTTCGAGGGTCTACGTGTCGTGTTGAACACGGATAAATGTCTAAAATGCGATTAACAGGTGTTAGATATATGGACAGTGGTTAGCCCTCTGAACACGCTAGCGATAGTCAATTTTAAATATTTTTAATAAATTAGAAGTCAAAATGTAAATATATCGAAAGTGTTTTATTACGTCATATATCCATCCATTTCAAACTTAATATACCAACTAGCCAAGGAAAAAATAATAATCGTGAATCCCTACACAGAATAAGAAAGAAGAAACTCACAATACCGATGATTTTATATGATTATCATGTATTATATCCAAAAAAAGTGTCGCTACTACTCAACGTGACATACATATATATATATATGTGTGTGTGTGTATAATGCGACATTAAATTACCCTTTTGGATTATTTAGGTTAAATGGCATAAATTTGAAGTGCAATATCCACCAACTGATCCAATCACGACCCCCATTCCCTGATTCTTCTCTCGCCTATTATGTAATCGAGTCAAA
>JAGVVM010009259.1:0-10731 GCA_019149425.1 Psidium friedrichsthalianum
GGAGAGAGCACCAAACCCACCATTCCACATTTAATCATATGAACCAAGATTTCCAACTCTCTTCTAATTTTAATTTGAAAGCAGCTAGCCTAACAATCTAATAGTACCGCTAGTTATTTCTGATCATATGATCTCTCAATCAACAAGTGCTTTATGCACAACATTCAGAAACAGTACTGTCAGAAAAATATTTTCCTTTTCATATTCTCCCTTCTGTATTGGGATTTATTGTTCTTGAGATAATAATACAGTCATTACTATCATATGAAGGAAATGGGCGTTTTAATTACATATTGTCATGAGATCATTGGCCTCCTAAAACCCTTTTCTTTTTTCCAAGATCACAAAACGATTAATTATCAGTCAAATGATATGTTTCAGTTCGACTTAACAAGCAATGTGCCGTCCAGCTACCCCAAAAAAGAAGCATTTGGCTATGAGCACCAAGACAAGTAGCAAAAGAAAGATAAATTTGGACAAAAAAAAAATGGGTGGCGATTTATAACATGAAGCGGTTTCTTTGTCATTACCTATGTTTATTTGACGACATTGCGAGTCCGTAAAACCCATGCATTCCAATATCATTTTCATGGAAAAATTATCCAAAATGGTCTCAACCTTTTTATAACTTTTATGAAATCAGTTCTAAACCTTTTAATTTTATCAATTCAATCTTAAACATTTTCACATTTGTTCAATTGAGTCTATCTCGCTTATTTTGGCAGGCCATCTTGCGAGGCACGAGATGTACTAACGTGGACAACTTTTTATAATACTTTAAGCCAAGTGTTTTTATTTTTTTCATTTCAAGTACTATTAAATTTTTTAAAAAAATTACAAACTAAATTAAATTTTTTTTGTCTAAAAACTGAATTAGATTAAAAAATAAAAAAAGATTCAAAAATTGAATCAACGGCTAGAGCCAAGCCCTTATCAGTGGCGGCCGACATAGTTGCAAGAAAGGGCCAACGGAGGTCACTTGAGCGCCTTCTCGAAACCCTCTAACCCTTGCCAACCCATGAGGCTTCGTTGGTCTTATTTGCTCATATCTCCAGATCTAAGCGAGGGTCGCTGGCAAGGCCTCGTCAATGTGGTGAGGTTTGCGCCCCCCTCTAGATTTGGGCCTGCGCACCAAGTCTCAATCGGGGTTGGTGAGGGCTGTTGGGCTTCAGGAAGGCCCAAGTGGCCTCCGCAAGCATTGATTGAGTTTTTATTTATTTATTTATTTATTTATATTTATTTTATAATCTAACTTAGTTTTTGGATAATTTAGTGTGTATATTTTAAAATGTGGCTTGAAATGAAAAAAATAAACAAATTTGAAAAATATTACATGCATGTACTGTCCGAATCTCCTAGGAAATTCGCACTCTCTCCCGTAAAGTTCCCAGCATTCGAACCATCTTTATCTGTGCTTTCGGCTCCCCATTACTAGTCCAACTCGAAAATACAAATGAATTAATTCGGGGAAAGATAATAATTGACGGTCAGCGCAACTAGACCACGAAACTTTTGAATATTCGATATTTCTTGACCTAAATTTTTAAGTGTGGTCAGGACATCAATATTGTTCTCTGTTCATTGGCATCTTTCTTGCTCATATTTTTTGGGACTCCAATGAAAGAAAAATATGTTGCTGAGGCACTAAGGTTTATCATAGGATTCTTCATCGCATTAATTTTGAGTTTAAGGTAATGTAATCAAACATAATATGGGGTGTATTGATTTATATACTAGAAGCACATACACACTCCGAGAGTCTTCATGTCATATCGAATGCATGGCAGACAACAACACATGATCAATAGGTGTCAAACATCCAACATGTGGTTACCGCTTCGGACATATCGGTAACACACGAGTCTAGCATCCCGACAAGCCATTCTGACAAGCATGAGATTAATTTTAGTCATTTTCAACAAATTATGGGTCAAATGTAAATCTATCAAAAATATATATACTCAATGCATATAGTCAACCACCCAAAAATTAATATATCCTGTTAGCCTAGAAAAACCTAATCTTGAATTCCTAACAGAAGAACAAGAAGAATAAAAAGCTCACATGATAATTTATCATGTATCTAAAGAAATATATATTTAATGCACAACATATCCCAATATATCGAAATTCTCTATTTTTTTTTGAGAAATGACGTGTGGAGCATGTCGTGTCACGTGTCAGTACTACTTAGCTTATATAAAAGGGATTGCTTTCACAGCTGATTTCTATATCAGTCTAGGCCCAATAGCCCAACTCACCCATCTTCTATTTTTGCTTAGTCCCCCAAAATTATATCCTTTGGACCATTCATTAATTTAGAAGCTGACAGCATATTGAGAGTAAGCGTCACTTAAGGTACGTACCCGTTAACATCTTTTTATTGTTTGGGCCGGGTCCAATAGCAATAGAACTTACCCAATCTCGCCCGAATATTGTCGGGCCCATTTGATTCCTAGGCCACCATCACGTCTAGTAGTAAACACGACGACGTATAAATACCAGATTTTGAATGATTATGATCTGATGACAATGTGATAGACATAATCGGAACCCGACTATAAATACCAGATTTACTAGCTTAGGGCGAACTTGATACGTCCTTTCCTAATCGTCGCTCTTCATAGCAGCAACCCGCTGTCAAATGCATGCAATACTTTGGCATGTATGCTATGAACCGATCCTCTATGACTTAGAAGATTGAAGTTTATGTGAATCTCGTCCTCAATTTTTGAGTACCTGTAACATACACGCACGATTCTCGGCCTGTTGACTAAGATCACATGTCGGCTGAGCTGCAACAATCAGCAATGGAAAATGACCGAACATTAGTAGCAGACAAGTCTTAGCATGTGTTTATCGACTTAGAAACCAAATCGGGATATGCAATTCCATTCCAGTCGAATCCCAATTCCTCTGCATTTTCAGTTTCGGGAAAGACGATGACATCGTCTGTGATCACCGATTCATCGCGGTGATATTTCGGGCGTTTATTCGTTGAATGTGTTCTTTGCCATTGGGCTAACAGTTTGTATAGGGTTATTGGCTGAACAAAATAGTTTCGCTCGGCCTTTATAGCGGTGCTACCGGAGTCGACGCAACCCAAGGATTAGCTCTTTAGGAGGGGCTTTCTCTTGTCTTCCCATTTGTCCAAACGTTCTTTAGCTTTCTCCACCTGAAACATGTGAAAAAAGCAACCGAAGCCCTCTGTTTAGATGTATTCATGTGAGTAACTTGCTAACTGGTAAGAGATGCATGTAGCTGTGTCACTGGACAGTCAAGTGGATGAAAGTCAGACGAGCTCAAGCCCAGTGGGTCAAAGAGTCTCGTGAAGGACTCAGATAACTGAAATGGTCTGCCATTCATATCAGTACTCCGAAATGAATTTTGGCTGACATTTTTGTCTGAGCAATCCATTTCCACTTAGATTTACAAAGTGATCTTAACTTGGACGATGAAATGCAATAGAGCAAAACGGACGCTAATTGCGAAGCCTGCAGACAAAGATCGCGCAGCGTGACTTCCCATATGAGCAGCGATTCAGGCTTTCTGATAATCGTTCGTATTGATAGGCTAACAGTTCAAATGGTACCACGTTAATGTCACTTGAAGCGACAATGCTAAAAGTTATACGATCACTGAAGGCTGATTTGATGAAAAAAGATAGTAAATCTGCACAAGAGTTTACCTCTTTGTTCCAGTCTGTGCGGTATGTGACCCAAATTAGTATCAGCGTCTGCATGACCGTCCCGGCTAGCATCCCCGACCATATTCCCTGCAATCAAAATCAGTCGCCTTCTTGTATCACAATGACCGGGCTGGTCAATCTTGCTAGCTCTTCAACTGCTTCATATGAAGCACATCGAGCATGCGTAGAATGATGCTTAATGGCGAGAGGATTTTACCTTAGCGCCTAGATCGAACTTAAATCCGAGAAGGCAACCGATCGGAATTCCAACCAAGTAGTAACATCCAACGTTGACGTAGGCCACGAAGGCTTGCCACCCACATCCCACAGCCACCCCTTCGGTTCGAAACTCCGAAGGTTATGTAATGAACGTACCAACATATGATATTCGACAGAAGGAAAATGCAGAAGCAATTGACCGTACGAGAGCGAAACACTAGCCATGTGTTAGTGTTGTAAATGAATTTCGGCATACCGGATAAAACAGGCTGAACCCCGTTGAGGACGAGAGTGACGGCCAAGTATGGGCAGAGTTCAGAGACGGCATCAGCCACAGACTTGCCTTCTGTGAATGCATAGCTGATCACATCCCTCAGCGCCATCACGATAACTGCTTCGATCACAGAAATTATGAAGGAGACCAAGTTCACCATCACCACTGAGAATGCTGCTGACTTTGGATGCCCTGCCCCTAGTTCATTCCCCACCCTCACACTGCTCTTACATAATACACATGATTAGTTAACTTCGAATTATCAAATACCGCAACTTTGTTCTCAACTAGACTATGGCCTTTTCTCTCTTTCATTTTAAATATATGGAGTAAAGATGGAGCCGTAGCTATATTTCTACTTTTAAAAACAAAATTGAAGACCACAATGTACTGTTGGAAGAGTAACGTGCATGCTGATGGATGGACTGTGACCATGTAACCTTTTGTTTGTAGATATCAGTCTCTGATGTGCATGCATTCGACAGATTTTGCTTTCAAAGTACACATATTTTTTGTCCAAAGTAGCCCGTGTAATCGAAAGTTACCCCGGTCGTGTATGCTATGAAAATCATGTGATAAAATATGGTACCTTGCAGCAGCATTAAACCCCACGGAGACCATGAACAACAGTCCTTGTATCGCCATGCTGCACAACCCAAAAACCAGGTGTTGCTGTTCATTAACATTTACATATCGAAGCAAAAATAATCTACATGATTTCATTTGGTGAATAAACTAAGCATGGTATGGGCAAGAAAATAGCTAAAAAGCAAGCGTCAATCAAAGTGCTACCATCCTTAAGTCCTTGGTCACTAAAAAAGCTATGTACATTCTTCAGTTTATCATATCATCAAAGTTAATTTCTCTGATGCTTTTCAATTAGAGATTGAAATGAGGTACACGCAAAGCTTTCAACTAACAAGTTGACATGCTGATGCCTTGTTCCAGCATCAATCATGAGGTCGAGGAAAGGCTTTTAGTTCTTGGAGATAAAAGGTGAAGGACAACAGAACAGCGGAAGTAAAAAAGCTAATAGTCCTTTTTCTCTGATCTTATGTCACCAAAAGAACGAAGAGCTACTAATGGAACCCGCGTTGCCTCATTCATCCATCAAAACGAGATGAATATATTCTGAGAAGAGGAGATTGGAATAAGTTCTCACACATGGGAAGCGAACTTGGTGGTCATTATTCCCGCTTCCTTATATTCCGCCAGCAATCTTTTAGCTTCCTTATTTTCAGAGAATTTTTTTTAAAAAAAAACTAAACTATATCTATTGTGACACATTCACGAATTTTTTTTGTAAAAAAAGAACCCTACTCTTTTACCCATGTCACACATTTACTCTAAAAAAATTTTGTGGCACAAAAAATCTCAAACTTATATGCGTGTGGCAAATTTATCCTAAATTATTTTTTTATCACATTAAAAACCTCAAACTCATAGGCATGTGACATATTTACCCCAAATTTTGAGGTAAATGTGTCACAAGGATACAAGTTTAGGATTTTTTGTGTCACAAGAAAAAGTTCAGGATAAATGTGTCATGTCGGTACAAATTTGGGGTAAATATGTCACGTGGATATAAGTTTGGGGTTTTTTGTGTCACCAAAAAAAAAGTTTGGGATAAATGTATCATGGTGGACATAAATTAGGATTTTTGGTGCTTTTTCTCTTATTTTTAATATATAGTGTATAAACTTCATCTCTTTAATACAGTCAATGGTAAGTTATCCATGCTTCAGTGTATTCGACAGAATACTTGTCTACCCAGCACAAATATCTATTTGTACTTTTGCACTTTGTTGTCACCCACCCACTTCATATTGCCGATAAAGTTTAGTAGCGTTTGTCCGAAACCCTAAGTGAGATGCTTAGGGGTCCACGACAAGTCGTGGACAAATTCGCTTCCACATAAGGCCAAACCGAAACAGGGTGTTCGACAAAACCTAATCTCACTGACATTCCAACCCACGACCAAGACTCCCGTTCCTGCAAGCCAAGATCTGGCGTACCAAAAGTACAAGATGACAGATTGTCTATCTTAAATAAATTTAAAAAAACCATGAATAACAGTTCCATTTTTCTCATGCCTGAGTTGACACCTGATCTTTAATACTAGACCATGAATTTGATTTCGCTTAGGAATTGCCGGTTCTTGACACGATACGTGAGACGTAGAAACACTCGAGCTTATTAGAGCTAACACAAAAGTAACATTACTTGACATGTTTTTCATCCATTGTTTCAGCAAAAGAACACAACCCTAGATCACGTTCAAACATTTTGGCAATAACATGAAATAAACGAATAACATATGAATATGATGCATCATCACATATATTTGAGACAATAATCTTTTAAGGCTTTTTAAGTAAAATTAGAACTAACTTATTAGAGACACCGGAGCTCATTAGAACTAACTTAAAAGTAACATTACTCGACATGTTTTTCATCCGTTTTTCAACAAAAGAACATAACACTAGATCACGTTCAAACATTCTAGCAATAACATGAAATACACCAATAACATATGAATATGATTGCATGATACACATATTTGAGACAACAATCTTTTAAGGTCTTTTAAGTACAATCGACTTTGTCAGTGATATCAGTGATTTGCATACCGCTGTCATAGACAAATACAATAAGCTCACTCACCAAACGGCCAAGGAGTCGAGGGCGAGCTCGGGGTTGGGGAGCAAGCCGGCGATCAGGACCAAGATCTGGAAGTACCAGGTCTCGAGGCATAGCATCACGGCCGATGCAGCCGAGAGCTTGAGGAAGTGCCATAGTCCCGAGAAGGCTTGCAAGCTGAACCCCGTCCACGTTTGCTTGCACTGGCGGCTCGTTACGATGTAAATGAACTGGGCCGCTACTATTATCCACCATGACAAGCTCAGCACAAGTGATGCACCTACCACAGATTATCCCACAGTCACCATTGAGTAATCACAATAAACATAGGAAGCGAGAGGCAAAGGCCATTCTAAGTTGGTTTTTCTTCCTTTCTTCTCTGACTTCAAAAGCATTTCCTCCATAGACGTACACAGTTCATGATACCACCCCCCTGGTTTAGTTTTTTCCGTGACAATCTGGAGGATTGGATCATGCTCTGACTACGTCTATGGAGTATGTACCGCCGGCAACTTTAACCATGATCTTTCGAAGCTCGCGACTGTAAATACCATATCACAGAATGAATCTACCACGACGATCACAGATTCGTGGATCCTGCATGAATTTAACAGTTCTATGAGGTGGAGCGACTATATCTAGGAAGAACAAAGTCCAAACAGACAACTACGGGCATAATCGAAAGAGAGGTGATGGTACATGATCATGGTTTTGGCACTATTGCTGGAGTAACTACTATGGGTAGTTCAAGAGTATCGTGTGATGTCCATCTTGGCCAGATGAAAACCATCCAAGTAGTAGACGTGCCTGAGTACAGCCAGACCGCTATGGCACTGCTGCACGACGACATTCCCGAATGACTCGAAAAAGAACGTCGGACGACATGCGGCACCACGTGATGACTCGAGAACGTCGGACGACATTCGGCACCACGTTGTCTTCCAGTGATAGGCCGGCCCCAGACGACGTGGAGAGGCGGGCCTGGACATCTGTCTACCCACCTTATTGTCCGGTAATAACTCGTTCGTTTTACTGTGGGGACCGTGGGATGTCGCCAGGAACATCATATTCTCGTGTGGACTCCATCCAATTCTCACGACACATCAAACTCTAAGGAGAATTTTTCCTTTCTCTCTCTCTCTCTCTCTCAACTCACCTATCAACCCTAGACCCAACTTTACACAGCAAAGCCAATCAGCAGGAGGTGGACGCAAAGCGTGGCCGCCGAAATGTAAGCGCTGGGCCGGACTATGCTCTGCGCCTGGAGGAACTTTTGTATCGGAAGTTTGCAGCATAGCCGAATATCTGCGGGATGAGGCCGTATACAAACACCGCCGCCGAGGACGCCACTCTGGCGATTCTCCGAGCAGGAGACAATATGGGCTTTGATAGCACGTAGATGACCGTGAGCGGGATTCCGGTGGCAGTGAGCACCAACCGGTCGCTCTTTGCATGTAAATGCCCAGCATGCCGTGTCGGCTGCCCCATAAGCTTGTCAACATAGTGTTTCTACGGCTCTTCCCATCCTAGCTGTTCAAAGAAAAAAAAAAAAAACCAATGCTAGGTGTTTACATAGCCAATGAACTTTCTAAACCTTTGACCCAAACAAATTGAACTTTCTAACCTAGTTGAGGAAACATGTCAAAGAGTTTTTTTGTCAAGTACTAAGTAAGTTAGTAACTAGAACGAGGTAGTGTTTGAGCATCAAGAATATTTTTCTTCCTCTTTTTTCAAACAAAACAAACAGATGAAATTCTAAATGTGTGAGTTGACGCTTGACCTGAGTCCCTAGAAGAAGATGTGTTATTAATCGAAAGATCAAGTTTAAAACTTTATCTGGATATATTGCAACTCCTATAGGACATCAGAATTGAAAAAAGAATCAAGGTTTTACCTTAACATTTTGGAAGTGAAAACGAAAGTTAGGTTAAAGAGTCATTGTATCATTGGAAAAATCTGAGTACTTATTTGTAGAAATTGATTTAGCTACTGGAATAAAAGGAAATGGCTACACCAACCATAAGGCCATAGGCAAAGAGTTGTATGCCACTGTTTCGACGAGAAGCAGCGGCGAGCTCAAGGTTCCCGAGGTGGCCGGCGAAGATTCGCGTTGAGAGAGACATGAAGTTGTTGATCAGGTAGACCATAACAGCCGGGGCGGCCAAGTAGAACAACAGCTTGAGTTCTATCCAAGTAGCCAGCCGAAGGCGATTGAAGCAGGTCAACTCCATGTCAGTAAGCATGGCCTCCAACTTAGAGTCCACCTGGTGCGGCGAGGGAGAAGCAGCCGCCAGTCGTTCCACCTCAGATGGCAGCGAAAGCAGCGGCGTGGTGCGATGTGTTGCTCATCTCCAGACTCCATGGCTTAGGCAAAGCCTGGTGGGTGCTGACACCTGCTAGATTTAGATGAGGAGAGATCGAATGTAATGAGTTTAGAGGAGGCCCCAAAGATTGGAGATATGCACATATGTGGTGGCATGGAAATCTTGTAGGAGAAATCTGAATAATTTTGAGAAGGTGGTTCGCTTCCTTGTTTTTTCCCTTCTGGTGATCCTTTGATGCTCTCTTTTTTGTATCTTCTGTGTGGCTTTGAGTTGGTACTCGGAAGCTTGCCCTAGAGATGCTCATACTTAATTAAGAAATTAATTGCATCTAACACAAGATTTTGGGTTATCAAGCAATTCCCTCTTTCTTGATTACCCTCGTGTCATGTTGACTTTCACATTAGATTGACAGTGGCAGTGGTATAAACATGCTGCTCGAAAAGTAAAAAAAATGGATTCACTCGCAGAAGATGCATTGATTGGCCCCTTAAAAACCACTTTACATGAATCATGATTATATTTTGATGAACTAATGCCATACTTAAATTGATGGAAAAATTTCCAAAGATATGGGTAAAAAATTATTATGTATTTCTGCATTATAACGGGGGAATCGAACAAATGGATTCTGTCCCGTACTTGATCAATAAATACACATTCGACTTTTAGGGAGTCGAACATATAGAGTGTGTACATTTACCAAATTCCAAATTACCCTTTTCTTGACTCGCGCACACTTCTATTTGCTTCGTTCCAAAGGCATGCACCATTGTTTTCATATTTGTCAATGATTTATGAATAAGCATTTGATGCTTTTCACCAAATTTTCACTAAGTACTCTATTATTTCTTCCAAAAAAACCATCTAAACAAAAGAAAATAATATAAATGGTTCCTGAACTTTGGCCCAATATGCAATGTGTTCCCTAAAGTTTAAATTTGTTGAATGTGGTCCATGCACTTTAATCTATATGCAATATTGTCCCTGAACTGTTTAATTTGTTCATAATTCCAGGAACTTTGATACTTGTTCAATTTAGTCCTTCAATTTAGTCTCGACAAGGATTAGATTACACTTTGGACAATATTGCATGTTTAGATTAAAAGTTTGCAACCGCGGACATACTCCTCATTCCCTTCATAACTCTCGGCTGACTCTATGCGATTAAAGAAAATTTCTTTCTCCTTATACGAAAAAAATGGGGGAGGGAGCGAGCGGGTTTTAATTGAATTTGACGGATGGGGGGAAATAAAAAAGTGGGAAAAATTTCGCTCCGCCACTTTCGTCGCTATTACCTTTAGCCTGCTCTACTCACTAGGATTCCTTCCACTTCTCTTGCCCTGTTTCTCTAGGGAGGGGGGCAATCCAGCGGCGCGCGCGGCAAGCGCTGCCAGCGCGGGAAGCGAGCGACGAGGGGGGCGGAGTGTCCGAGCCTGACTTACGCGGCGTCGCTGCGATGGCGATGGTCGCCGCCCTCGGAGGCTGCGCGCGGGGAAGGCGCGGGGCGCGGAGAGAGAGGGGTGAGAAGAAAAAGAAGAAGGAGGGAGAAAGGCGAGTCAGAGAAGGAAGAAACGAGAGGAAGCGGG
>JAGVVM010009260.1:0-14742 GCA_019149425.1 Psidium friedrichsthalianum
AGCGGGACGAAGCCCGGTTATTTCGGAAGAGCACCAACTGCCTAGTGTCTTGGGCACCAACTGCCTAGTGTGCCGGGCACCAACTGCCTAGTGTGCCGGGCACCAATTGCCTAGTGTGCCGGGTTAATAACTGGAAATTGCATGTCGCATAATGTTTGAGAGTTTGGTATGTGTATTCTGATTATTGTATTGTGTGGATCAAGACGGGGTAAGTTGCATGTGATTGACAGTTGAATTGCTTCTATGTTATCATGCCTGCTTAGGTTGCCCGAGTGAATCAACGCCCTAATTGGACTTAGGCGTTAACTCACAGAGATATTTATATCTTACCCATCGTTGATAAATATTTTTCAGGTCCAATGCTTTGGAGATACGCTGAAGTGGATGACGAGGGTGCCGTAACCCCTCTTTTGAAGTAGATATGAAGGTAACCCTGTCCCGACCCATTGTCTTTTTGCTGGTTTTAGGAAGCCACCCCAAAGTATGGGGTTGTATAAACTGTAGCTTCTGTAGGGTTAAAAAATATCTACTAATGAAAATGGTAGTCTTTTGTTGAGCTAGCTGTTATTGTTTGATCTGTGGTCCTAATTATCTATCCCTATTATTTTAGCGATTATTTGGGGAATTTCGCGTTCCCCATGCGTATAATTATAAGATGAAAAAATAAATAAATGAGTCGATGACGTGCCTGGGACGTCACCCTTTTATGACCCAAGGATGTCACATCCACTCATCTCTCGCTCCACAAACACCGCTCCTTTATCTTGAGCAGCCCCGAAGAGGTCCCAGTCAGCGAACCAGCAGCAACCCAATCCGAGCCATCTTGTGACGCTGGGTCCACAACACAATGCGGGCGTGCTCTCGGCTACTGCCAAGCTTCTGGTCACTTCAACAAGGAGTTCAACCAGAAGCTTGTCTGTTTCTTTTTAGGGTGAGGCCTTTTCCCTTCCAATAAGTAAAGAAAACGTGAATGCAAGTTTTGCACCCGCTAGAAAAGCAACCCTCGAGAGAAAGTGGGCAGCGCCAGTGAAAGATCGGGTTGAGAACCCAAAGCTCTCAGATCAGCTGCCGTGGCCCGGGAGGAGTCCAAGCTTCTCCGAGGAAGGGCTGAACGGAGGAGCATGAACTGCCATGGAAAACAGGATCCTTACTTCCTACATCAAAGCCCATCGCAAAAGAAAAAAGGAGGGCAAACAGGGTTGACCTTAGCTCTGACCAACAACGGCAAGGAAGAAGATAAGATGTTTAACTCGATCACCATGCGAAGATGTCTTGATCTTCATCGTCGTCGTTGTCATCAAGTCCCTGCACACGAATGCTGCCATTGAAGGGGCAAAGCGGAAGTAAGAAGATGTGCGACTCCATCGACCTCCCTCAAAAGATCCGGTTCCAGATCCTCGCATCCTTATCCTAGCATAACAGAAAACTCTGCAAATCTTCTGTGCACTATCGTTGAGCTATGTCTTCCTCGAAGAAGTACTACAAGGAGAAGATGGCGCGTCGAAAGAAAGAGAAGCATCGTGAATATGAGCATGGGTGCTGGCACAAATGCTTTACAGGCGATGCACAAGAAAATGTTACAGCAGTGGCCACAGCCTCAAAAACTTCTCTTGATACGAGCAAATATAACATCCAAAGCTCATCTCTAGGGACTGGATACAAACTTGATGAGGAGGCTGTGGAAGAAGGTGGAATGCTTAGTTACCAGAGGAAAGTGACAGTTCTTTATGAGCTTCTTTTAGCTTGTCTAGCAGATATCCACGATGATGACAAAAAAGTTGCTCGACGAAGGAAAGGGTATGATGCTAGACATCGGGTGACGTTGAGGTTGTTAGCTACTTGGCTTGATATCAAGTGGCATGAAATGGAAGCAATTGAAATAATGGTTGCTTCTGCAATGGCTGCGGCCCGGGAAAAGGAATTAAAAGAGGAAGAAGAAGACAAGAAGGGGAGTCTCTAACTTCGGCCAAAATTGGGGATAATCATCATCACATCGTCAAGTTCAGGGAAGTTTTCTTTTCTCTAGGATTTCTACACATCTTGGTGTTGCATCTTTGCCTTCTCATTTGAAAGTCTTCATTAGGAGAGTCAAGGAAGGAGGATTGAGAAGAGCTCGGGTCTCATTGGTTCGGCTGTCAAACAGCCTGAAGAGTCGATTCTGTGGTCCAAATATGCGAGCTTGTTCGTCAAGTTTTCATTTGGCTTCAAATTAGGTAATTTTCTGATCGATAATATTCTAAATATACTTGAATATTTGCTAAATCGATGGGTTATGATTGCCTAAAGATTTTTTCGAATATCGTCACCACATGTGGAGATTGCTTGAATTGAAACTTGAATGAACCTTGTGGGATATTGAACATATCTTATGAAATATATTCTCATATGTTCAGATTTTCAAAATTTGAAGCATATCTACTTAGATGATCCAAAATTTTAAGCCGAATTCGAGATGCCATGCTCATGTCCTTTGATACCAGAATATTCTTATGGTGATTTGATTCTTGATTATTATTTCGAAATCATGCTTATCTTTTATGGAATATTTGGCATACCTTTTGAAGTAATCTTATTCTGAAGAGATTAAGTGTAAAATTTGAAATATTTAAATTTTCCCGAGTTCAAAATTTAAAATATTTTTTCGAAAAAATTCTAAAAAATTGTGAAAAGTAGGAAATGACCACATTCAACTGGTTTGACCTATTTTCACTTCCCGAGCCTTGAAAAATGACCATTTTGCCATTCTGGTTAGTTTGACCCAAACCTTTCCTAATCAATCCAAAAGTTTCTTCATGAAATAAAATAGTACCGAAAGGGCACTAGAGTAATCTCGCTTAATTAAGTCCTCAAACTCTTAATCTCTGGTTCGTAAAAATAATTTAGTTCTCCCGCTAATTTACTTAGGTTTCTAATCAACCTACCAAAAATGATTAGCGCGACTCCATTTGAAAATCTTTGCATGTTAAATATTGAACGATAAGTTGCAGTTTGATATGGATTTGGGAGAGTCTGAGTTAGGTTAGTTATATGATTAATATGATATTCCATTAACATAAAAATCCGATTAATTTTTAGGGTCGTGACAACACGCAAACAAAAGAATCTGAACAGGGGCCAATACCCACTTGACCTATTCAACAATACACAAATAAATCCAATCACAAAGATGGATAAAACAAAAACCAAGCTAAGAGCTTCAAAGAACAATGCACAAGAATAGCCACAACCCATCCAAAAAAATCCGACATTTTCACCCAACAAAAGATTCAAAACTTACAGTTTCTGGTCATTTTGTCAATCTCAAGCTTCTTCCGGCAACCAGTGGTTGGATTGGCGATGTTGAACTTCATGATTACAGAGGGGAAAAATGCATCAGGAAATTGCAAATCTCGGGTAAAACTAAAACGGAAATAGAGACCAGTAAACAAGAGTTGAGAGGCACCTTCATGTTGATTGCGAAGAGAATCTGAGGGGAGCGCTACAGCAAAGGACCGATTTGATTCGCACCAGGAAGCCGCTTTTTACCGCCTGAGCAGAGCAAGTCTTTCCAGGCGGAAAAGGTTGTTCGTCTTTGCTTATCTACAACGCGGCAGGCTGCTCTAATAAAAAAAACCCTCGGCTTTTACTTTTATCCTAAGCATATCGATATAATACCAAAAATAAAAAATTCCTCAACTTTAATATATGTCCCAATCATATCTGAAACTATTTTTATCTCATAAAAAACTTCCAACTTTTATATTTATCTCAATTTTATCACCATTAGCTTTCCGTCTATAATCATCATTAGTTAATCTTATATGGCTTGAATTTTCTTATAACATTCAAAATTTTTGCAAGAAGCAAAAACATGGACCCCACCCCCTCTTAATTTTCCACTCACTTTCTCTCTCTCTCCCTCTTTCCCTCTCTTTTTTCCCTGCAGCACACCACCTCTGCCCCATGCCATCTCATCTTGTCTTTTCTTTTCCCTTCTTTGACTTTTTTCTTTCCCTCTCTCTCTCTCTCCTCTATTTTCTCTCCTATTTTGGCTAAGAACCACAGCTAGTGCGTCTTCTTTTTCTTCTTCTTGCTCCCCCAATTTTAGCTCGACGCATCTTCCTCCCTCTCCTCCTCCGCCGCTGTAGCTCCGTCCGTTGGCCGCCGCCTGTTCGCCACCTGCAACGCCGCGACGTCCACCCCCTTCATCCTCTTCTTCCTCGAAACTTCTTCACCATCGTTGCTTCATCGTCGCGCGACCCACAACCATCGCACCTCGACTCCCCTTTGTCGTTCCTCTCATCTGCTGTCACTCAAGCTCGTCATTCCTTCGTCTCACTGTGCCGTTGTCTCCACCTCCACCATCCGGCGCCAACACTCAGCCGCCGTCATTGTCGTCCAGTGGAGAGCGTTATCATCGTCGCTCCGACGCTTTGCCTAAGCGCCACCACAAACCACCGTGAAAAGTCGCTAGAACACCCCAACCGCCGTTGCTCCGTCGTCATTGCCGTCACGAGACTCGAGCCGCAAGCCCAGCCATTATTTCGTCATCATCGGATAATTTTAGGTGGGTTAACCCTAATCTCCAATTAGGTCATTAATTGCACTTAGATTAGTTTAAATTAAATTAGTATTATTTTAGTTAGTTAACCGCGATTGGTTTAGGTTAGTAATCCTGATTAGGTTAAATGGTCGTGGTTAGAATAATTAGATTGGTTTGACTTGTTGGATTGCGATCGGATTACTTGTTTGAGGCAGGTCGGGATTATTAAGATTTAATTAATTATTTCTAGACTAATTAAAAATTTAATTAATTATTTTGGGCTCATAAATAATTATTATTATTCTTGGGTTAATTATTGTTATTATTTTTAATTAATTAATTTGGATGAAATTAATTAATTATTAATTGGTTAATTAATTATGTTGCTTTAATTAATCACATTATAAATGTGACAAATGCTAAAGTTTGAGTTTTTTTGGGTATTGGCCCCGTCTTTTTTTCTTCCTTTGTTGTTGTGAAATTCCAAAACCCTCCATCCAAAAAAATTATAAAAGAGATAACAACACAAATATTACTTGAATCTTAACTTTTAATTTGATCAATGTGATCCTGAATTATAGCCCAATGTCTAATGCGGTTCCTGAATTTTTAATTTGATCAATATGGTACATGAACTTTCGGAACATGTTAATCCCTAAACTACAAAAAGATGTTTAATGCAGTCCATCCATTAATTCAAGTTTAGGGATTACATTACATATTGGTTTCGGGTCTCATCAGTTCAGCCGTTAAACAGCGCCTGGAGAGTTGATTCTGTGGTCCAAATATGCGAGCTTGTTCGTCAAGTTTTTATTCAGCTTCAAATTAGGTAATTTTCCGATTCATAATATTCTAAATATACTTGAATATTTGCTGAATCGATGAGGTATGATTGCCTAAAGATTTTTTCGGATATCGTCATCACTTGAATATTTGCTGAATCGATGAGGTATGATTGCCTAAAGATTTTTTCGGATATCGTCATCACATGTGGAGATTGCTTGAATTGAAACTTGAATGAACCTTGTGAGATATTGAACATATCTTATGAAATATATTCTCATATGTTTAGATTCAAAATTTGAAGATATCTACTTAGATGATCCAAAATTTCAAGCCGAATTCAAGATGCCATGCTCATATCCTTTGATACCAGAATATTCTTGTGGTGATTTGATTCTTGATTATTATTTCGAAATCATACTTATCTTTTATGGAATGTTCGGCATACCTTTTGAAGTAATCTTATTTTGAAGAGATTAAGTGTAAAATTTGAAATATTTAAATTTTCCCGAGTTCAAAATTTAAAATATTTTTTCGAAAAAATTCTAAAAAATTGTGAAAAGTAGGAAATGACCACATTCAACTGGTTTGACCTATTTTCACTTCCCGAGCCTTGAAAAATGACCATTTTGCCATTCTGGTCAGTTTGACCTAAACCTTGCCGAATCAACCAAAAAGTTTCTTCGTGAAATAAAATAGTACCGAAAGGGCGCTAGAGTAATCTCGCGTAATCAAGTCTCCGAACTTTTAATCTCTAATTCGTAAAAATAATTTAGTTCTTCCGCTAATTTACTTACGTTTCTAATCAACCTACCAAAAATGATTATTGGCGACTCCAGTTAAAAATCTTGCATGTTAAATATTGATCGATAAGTTGCGATTTGGTATGGATTTGGGAGAGTCCAAGTTAGGTTAGTTATATGATTAACCTGATAATCCATTAACATAAAAGTCCGATTAATTTTTAGGGTCGCGACAACACCCAAACAAAGAATCTGAAAAGGGCCAATACCCACTTGACCTATTCAACAATACACAAACAAATCCAATCACAAAGATGGATAAAACAAAAACCAAGATAAGTCCTTCAAAGAACAATGCACAAGAATAGCCACAACCCATCCAAAAAAATCCGACATTTTCATCGACAAAAGATTCAAAACTTACAGTTTCTAGTCATTTTGTCAATCTCAAGCTTCTTCCAGCAGCCAGTGGTTGGATTGGGTATGTTGAACTTCATGATTACAAAGGAGAAAAATGCGTCAGAAAATTGCAAATCTCGGGTAAAACTAAAATGGAAATAGAGACCAGTAAACGAGAGTTGAGAGGCACCTTCATGTTGATTGCGGAGAGAATCTGAGGGGAGCGCTATAGCAAAGGACCGATTCGATTCGCACCAAGAAGCCGCTTTTCGCCGCTTGAGCAGAACGAGCCTTTCCAAGCAAAAAAGGTTGTTCGTCTTTGCTTATCTACAAGGGGGCAGGTGCTCTAATAAAAACCCTTGGCTTTTACTTTTATCCTAATTATATCGATCTAATACCAAAAAAGGAAAATTCCTCAACTTAATATATGTCTCAATCATATTTGAAACTATTTTTATCGCATAAAAAACTTCCAACTTTTATATTTATCTCAATTTTATTACCATCAGCTTTCCGCCTATAATCACAATTAGTTAATCTTATATGGCTCGAATTTCCTTGTAACATTCAAAATTTTTGCAAGAAGCAAAAAACGTGAACCCCACCCCTCTTAATTTCCACTCACTTTCTCTCTCTCCCTCTTTCCCTCTCTTTTTTCCCTGCAGCACGCCACCTTTACCCCATCCCATCTCATCTTATCTTATCTTTTATCTCCTTTGACTTTTTTCTTTCCCTCTCTCTCTATCCTCTCTTTTCTCTCCTGTTTTGGCCGAGAACCACGGCTGGTGCGTCTTCTTCTTCTTCCTCTTCTTCTTCTTCTTCTTCTTCTTCTTCTTCTTCTTCTTCTTCCCCCAATTTTTGCCTTGTCGTCGCACGACTCGCAACCATCGCACCTCGGCTCCCCTTTGTCGTTCCTCTCGTCTGTTGTCGCTCAAGCTCGCCATTCCTTCGTCTCGCTATGCCGTCATCTCCACCTCCACCATCCGGCACCAACACTTAGCCACCGTCACTGTCGTCCAGCTGAGAGCGTTATCATCGTCGCTCCAACACCTTTGCCCGAGCGGCACCGCGAAAAGTCGCTAGAACACCGCCATCCGCCGTTGCTCCATCGTCATTGCCGTCACGACACTCGAGCTACAAGCCCAGCCATTGTTTTGTCGTCGTCGAACAATTTTGGGTGGGTTAACCCCTAATCTTCGAATATGTCATTAATTGCACTTAGGTTAATTTAAATTAAATTAGTATTATTTTAGTTAGTTAATTGCGATCGGTTTAAGTTAGTAATCTTGATTAGGTTAAATGGTCGTGGTTAGAATAATTAGATTGGTTTGATTGTTGGATTGGGATCGGATTAATTGTTTGAGGCGGGCGGGATTATTAAGATTTATTTAATTATTTCTAGACTGATTAAAAATTTAATTAATTATTTTGGGCTCATAAATAATTATTATTATTATTTTTAATTAATTAATTTGGAAAAAAAATTAATTAATTATCATATGGTTAATTAATTATGTTGCTTTAATTAATCGGGATCCAAATAAATAATTATTATTAAATTAATAATTATTTATGATGAATTGTCAGTTAACTTTATTAAATTATCGATGGATGGGTCTCTGTTAATTTTTAACTTACTATTAATTTATTTTTTATCTACTTGTTATATTGATTTATTTTTGAGTGATTATTGGATAATTATGTATATATTGTGTGCATATTGATGGTTGATTGCACTTATTTAAATGCAAAGTTTGATGGATAGGGTGAATAATCATGTGATTGTATGCAAAGTAAAAATTTCATAATTGAGCATGCAAAAGAAACGGTCTTGAACTGAGTTTTGAGCACGACCGTGTGAGCATTTTAATTAAATGTAAAGAAAATAAGTAGCTGATTGTCTAGCATGCTTGTGTGGTCATATATTAGTTATCGTTGCTCGGAAGTGTCCCGGGAACGACGCCTAATAAGTTCGTGTCGTGTCGATTGGAACTACATGACTTATTGGAAGCACGATAGTCAGTGTCGTCAGACTGATCGAATGCCGGTCGCAGCTCGTGACCGACCGAAGTCCTTATAGGAATACCTAGTAGATCTGTGTCGTGTCGATCGAAATCACATGGATTATTGGTTGCTGTCGCCGACAGAGCGGGACGAAGCCCGGTCATGCCGAAAGAGCACCAACTGCCTAGTGTGCTGAGTACTAACTGTCTAGTGTGCCAAGGCTGAATACCCATTAATAACTGAAAATGCATGTCACATAATCCATGAGAGTTTGGTGTGTGGGTTCTGGTTATTGCACTGATTTGGGGTGTGATCCAATTACCAAATAAATTATTGTACTGTGTGAACCAAGACGGGATAAGTTACATGTGCTTGACAGTTGGATTGCTTTTGTATTGACATGCCTGTTTAGGTTACTTGAGTGAATCAATGCCCTAATTGGATTTAGGCGTTGACTCACTGAGATATTTATATTTCACCCATTGTTGATAAATATTTTTTAGGTTCGTAACTTTGGAGATATACTAATGTGGATGACGAGGGTGCCGTGACCCCTCTTTAGAGTAGATATGAAGTTAACCATGTCCTGATCCATTATCCTTTTGCTGGTCTTAAAAAGCCACTCCGAAATATGAGGTTGTATAAGCTATAGCTTCTGTAAAGTTATGATTATCTGCTAATGAAAATGGTAGTCTTTTGCTGAGCTGGCTATTATTATTTGATCTGTTATTCTGCTTATCTATCCCTGCTATTTTAACGATTGTTTGGGAGTTTCACGTTCCACATACGTATAATTATAAGATAAAAAATAAATGAGTTGATGACGTGCCTGGGACGTCACCCTTTTATGACCCAAGGATGTCACATTTCTCGTCGAACTTACCAATGAATCTTCAAAATTTAGAAATAGTAGGTTTCAAGAATGACAAAATTTTAGATCATTTGTCCAAATATTACCATATCTAGTCATTCTTTGGGCTATTGAGTGCCAAAAAGAATACAAAATGTGCCATCTTAAGGAATTCTATATCTCCTGGCAATATGTAGGAGAAGCAGACAACATAAGAGAAATTCATGGATTTTTCATGCTAGATTTACTAAGGCGTAATTAATTAATGAAGTGAAAATGCCACATAAGATTAACTAATGGTGATTATGGATGAAAAGCTACCGGTGGTAGAATTGGGACAAAGTAAAGTTGAAGGTTTTTCATGAGACAAAAAATAGGGATATAATTGGGAGATATGCTAAGGTTGGGGATTTTCTTGGTACTAAGTCAATAGCATTGGAATAAAAGTAAAAGTTTATGTAAAATTGGGACAAAAGAAAAAGTTAGAGATGTTTTTGAGACAAGAAAAAGTGTTGATATAAATGTGACAAAAGCTAAAGTTTGAGTTTTTTTGGGTATTGGCTCTGTTTTTTTTTCTTCCTTTGTTGTTGTGAAATTCCAAAACCCTCCATCAAAAAAAATTATAAAAGAGATAACAACACAAACAGTACTTGAATTTTGATTCAATTTATAATGTGATATCATAACTTTTAATTTGATCAATGTGATCCTGAATTTTAGCCCAATGTCTAATGTAGTTCCTGAATTTTTAATTTGATCAATATCGTACATGAACTTTCGGAACATGTTAATCCCTAAACTACAAAAAGATGTTCAATGCAGTCCATCCATTAATTCAAGTTTAGGGATCACATAACACATTGGTTTAAAATTTATGAACTATTTGTGTCATTTTTTCATTATAAAAGAAAAGAGACGCATTTTCCATAGAAAGTAGCGAGAGGAAGGCTAAGCCTAAATGATTTTAGTAAGGAGCAAACGAGTCAGCCTAGTATCTTATAGTCGCAATTTCAAGTGTCGATCAGATGGCATTAAAGTAAGTTATAGAGAACGCAATTGAAAGAGTTGGTGTGCACGCCAACTAATTAAGAGGATGTTAGAACTGAAGGTTATCCCTATTGCTGGTATCGAGAGAAGGAGTCTCTTGCAAATGACCAGGGAAAATCTAAGCCTAGACAACTCTAGTGAGGGGTGAAACAAGTCAAAAAGGAGCTCAAGTATCGCCTGACTGCGATCTTAAGTGACAACCCGTGATATTTGGGTATCAAAGCAAGTTATAGACAACACGATTGAAAGAGTCTATTGACCGATCAAGAGGATGTCAGAATTGGAGGTTTCGATAATTGCCAAGGAAAAATTGTAAAATGGGTTCGAGGAATTGGAGGAGCGAATCGATGGTATCAAGGAGACGCTCCGCCATGAGTTTTTGATCGGCTTCTATCCACTCACTGGCCCATTGCAAAAGAGAGCAATGCTCTCGAGTTTCATGGTGGAAGACCTTTGAAAGGAGTTAGGGATTGTTAAAGAAAAAATCAAGGATTTCAAGATGACTATGCTGAGCAGGTTGGTTACCATACCATGATGTTGAGTCCAAGGGTGGATATTCCGAAGTCGAAAGAGTGCAAGGGCGATTGGCCTGCCAGGGAAGTGGATATCTTCATATAAGTTGTAGAACAATACTTGGATGCTTTGATGATCAATGACGAGAGGACTAAGGCACAGAATGCTGCCATGTACTTAACTTGTGCTTTTGGTGGTGGCATCTGTCGCGATCTAAAAATTACGATCGGTGAAAATTTTCAGGTTAACGGATTATCAAGTTAATTAGATTAACTAATCTAATACGAATTCTCCCAAACCTAGAGAATCGCAACTTTGATTTTTTTTTTATCACATGATTTTAGAATTTGGAGTCGCCACTAATCATTTTTTGGTAAGTCGATTAGAAACCTAAGTAAATTAGCAGGAGAACTAAATTACTTCTACGAACCAGAGATTATGAATTCGGGGACTTGGTTAAACCAGTTAATTAAAACTAATGCCCTTTCGGTACCTTAATTCTATGGATATCCTAATTTGGCAACTCAAACTTGGTTTACTCCTCAGGCTCTAGTGAGATGTTCCCTTTTCTTTTTCTTTTTCTTTTACTTTTTAGATGGAATGCATGGATGATAATGAGTGCACGGATAAGCAAAATGTGAATAGGCAAATATAGACACGCGAACGTATACATGTGAACGTGGACACGCAAATACGGCATACAAACATGGATATATAAATACAGCATGCGAGCGCAGACATGCGGATGCGACATACGAACGCGAATGCGACATACAACTAAGGACATGCAAATGCGACATACGTACGTGGACATGCGTATGTAACATGCGTACGCGAGTCATGCATACGTGGACATACATACATGACATGTGAGTGCGAACATACGGATGCGACATACGAATAAATCATCAAAAATAGGATTGGCCAGTCGAAATGGCTCGTTTCCTAGTTTTTGGGATTTTTCTGAATTTTTTGGAATTTTTCAATACAATTTGCCTATAAGGGAGAAAATCGTTATTTTTGAAAAGATCAAGAAGGGAAATCTTCAAAAATAGGATTGGCCAATTGAAATGGCCCGTTTCCTAGTTTTTAGGATTTTTTTTGAATTTTCTGGAATTTTTCAAGACAATTTGCCTATAATGACCAAAATCGTCATTTTTAAAAAATCAGGCAGGGAAATCATCAAAAATAGGATTGGCCAGTCGAAATGGTCCGTTTCCTAATCTTTGAAATTTTTCTGTTGAATTTTTTTTTGCATGAATATGCATGAATCAATGACAATACGAATACGTATACGGCATGGCAAAGTATGCATGAGCTATACTATATGAAATGTACATAAATGACATTTTTTGGTATTTTAGAATTAAATAAGACTAACGATGCAAAATATTATGAATATAAATGTAATATTAGAAGATGCGATATAAACAGCAGCATATGAAGATGAGCATTAAAAATTCCCTAAAGCTGAAAGAGGGAGTGAACTAACGACTTTTGTGCAATATTACGACTTCCAGCGGGTGGCTCGGCCTACTCATTCTGGGTTTGATGGTGCAGAAATAAAATTACAAAAAGTAAATGCTGTAAATAAAGAACCTCCGACGGGTAGCTCGGCCTTAACTCGGCCTACCCATTCTAGGATTTGGCGGTGCAGAAATTAAATTGCAGAAAGTAAAGCCAATAAATAAAGAACCTCCAACGGGTGGCTCCGCCTTGGCTCGGCCTACCCATTTTAGGGTTGAACGGCGCAAAAATTAAATTGTAGAAAGTAAAGGCAGTAAATAAAGAACCTCCAACGGGTGGCTCGGTCTTGGCTCGCCCTACCCATTCTGGGGTTTGACGGTGCAAAAATTAAATTACAGAAAGTAAATTCAGTAAATAAAGAACCTCCAACATGTGGCTCGGCCTTCCCATTCTGGGGTTTCATGGTACAGAAATTAAATTGCAGAAAATAGAGTATATAAAGTAGTAAATAAAAACCTCCAATGGGTGGCTTGGCCTACTCATTCTAGGGTTTGACAATATAGAAATTAAATCGCGAAAAATAGAATACAGTAAATAAAGAATCTCCAGCAGGTGCTCGACTCACCAATTTTGAGGTTTGATAATACAGAAATCAAAATATAAGAGATGGAATACAAGAGATCTTTACATCACCAAGTATGGGCAGAATCTTCCACAATTGGGATTTGGATCTTTTTAGCGAAAAATGCAGAAAATTGCAATATGAACACGACATGTGAATATGACACGGTATAATCGAAATTTAAATCAATCCATTCAGGTAATGACATTCTCGAAGATTTTAATGGTTAGGATCGTTACCTGATTTGATGGATTTGATTTCAAATTCAGATCTCGTGTCACCTTATGGATCAAGATTGCGGCTCGAACGACGGGGATGAACTCGTGACTTATGTTGATCGGTAAAAAAATTGGTGATAGTCACACCTAGATTTAAACTCACATCATCTTCATGACTCTTTTTTGGAAAAGAATTCTCTCTCCCTTTTTGTTTTTTTTTCCTTCCTCTTTAATTTTTCTTCAATCTACTAAAACCCTCTCAAACATTCCAAATTTTCTCTCCAAAAAAATACCTCCCTTCCAAGCTCTCTTCTTCCTCCTTTTATAACCCACTCATTTATCTCCCATTCTAATTTATCCACTAATTCCATCTCTCATTCTAATTTCTCTACTAACTCTTCTTCATCTTCATTTTCCCTTCTCCATCTCTATCTCACATTCTAATTTCTCTACTAACTCTTCTTCATCTTCATCTTCCCTTTTCTATATCTATCTTCATTCTAATTTTCTCCACATACTCTTCTTCATCTTCCTTCTATTCTCATCTTATTTTCTCCATCTATTCTTCTTCATCTTCCATTCTATATTCTAATTTCTCTAATAACTCTTCTTTTAGTTGTTTACAAAATAATCTCTCGAGTGTTAGGTATTTGCACTCTAATCCTTGATATTTTAATGCAAAATTCAATTAAGTCCCTTTTACAAAATTGATTCATTCTGGGTACATTGGGCCAAGATGAAAATTCAGACTATTAGAGGATAATGCCACAACTCCTAAAACTGAAAAATAAAATAAAATGACTCGAATTGAATTTTTTTAGGGCCGATTCGAGATTATGCTCGTGAAGGAACATATGACCCCGAATTGTATTTTTTTGAATTTGTGATGGCCAACATGAAAGGGAATTAAAAGAAAAATATTGACTATTTTTGTGTATTTTTGTAGCCTCAAATGTTATTTTTTTCCGAATTTTTAATTATTTTTTATGTTTAAAAAAAATATTAAAATATGAAAATCACTTTTTTGTTCAAAATTGGTTCCTTATACTTAGCCAAGGCTTCCAAAGTTGATTTTTCAATTTTCTCATTTTTTTCTTGATTTTCTATGAATTTTCAAAAATAAAAAAAATGCTGGAAAATACTAATCATTTTTTGTTCAAAGATGATTTTCTAGGCTTGGCCAAGGTCCCCAAAGTTTATTTTTTAATTTTATGAATTTTTATGGCTTTTTTATTAATTTAAAAGAGAAAAGGTGATTAAAAATCAGGTGTCAACAGTATCATGAGCGCAAGATGCAGTGCCGAATGCCAACAAGTCAAGCTCTCACGCCCTCCCATCAACCTCAATCTGGGTTGCCGGCTTTCTTCGCAACCCCTCCCACATATTCTGACACCTTCAGGTGGAGGTCAATCCAAGCCTAGGACTGCCATAGCATTGCTTGCTAGAGCAGAAGATGGTGATGACGACGACAACGACGATGATGACACGAAAAAAACGACACAAAATAAGAATTTGCCTTTAGACAAGGTCCCAAACTAACACTTGGAAAGTGTTACGTGAGTCGCATGTGCTTC